>JAVCKS010006632.1:0-14987 GCA_032273685.1 Pteraster tesselatus
GGTTTATATTTTTAAACTAAATACCCCCCCCCCCCCCCCCCCCCCCAAAAAAACACGACCACCCCTTTTAATTTTGTCTTTGGTCCGCTGTATTGTGAAATGGCAGTGTGCGACTTTACACTCATTTTGTCGGAGCAGGTCACATATTACAGTGGAATAATAGATACCACAAAGCAAAAATTAATCACGCAAACAACTTTACAGGAATCTTAGAGGTGCACAAAATCACCAAAAAAAGAAACTTTTTTAACAGCGTGGGAGGGGGGGGGGGGGGGAGGGGACTGCTAAAACATATAGTACCACACATGTCCAACAAATTAGTACTAGGATTACATCAGAGGTTTTTTAGGGCTAGAATCATTACTAGTTTTGTTGGGGAGACATACAGAAGACAGCAATGGTACACACTTTTAAACTTACCACTTTCAGCTATATCATGAAGTCTTAGCATTGATGAGGGTGGTTCTGGATCACTGGAACATCACAATGAAAAGAGTAATTCGGATTGCTACAGACCACATTCAATCACTTATGAGTTATACCACCTTAATAAGACTCACTACAATATGATTACATGATGAGGTAGATGTATCGTGGGTTAGAATATAATGTAACTCATTCCTCTAACGAGACAAATATTCTGGTGTTGAGCAAAGGCAAACTGTATCAGGACACAGACCGTAGTGCTGGCCTAGAAACTGCATTAACCCCTTCCAAGTTGAAGAAAACGAATAATAATAATAACAAAGGTGGTTGGATACCCAAGTTTTGACCCAAAACTTCTAAAACCCAAGACTTACTTGTCCACCAATCTTCTTATAATCAACAGTGTATCCAAGACAAGGGCATCCGTGTCCATCACATCCACCTCATCATCGTCATAATCACTGGACGACACTCCGGTCAGAAATGCGGGCATTAGGATACTGGCGTTAGCCCGCCCGGCAGGAAAGTGACCATTGTTCACCTGGTAGGGGTGTCTGTGCATATCCTGCTGCTGCTGCTGCTGCTGCTGTTGTCGTACCGACTGTGCACCCGTCAGGTGATCACTCCTGCTGCTACTACTGATACCCAGATGGGGTTCGCCATGCTGGCTTCGACCAGTATGGTGGGTCGGTTGGCTGTTTTGGGGAGTAGGTCGGCTGCGGGGTTTACTGAGACAAGAACTCCCCATGTGGAGGATACTTTGGCGACAAAATGCACTAATGCCCAGTGCAATTGACTGACAGCATTTGTTAATATACGCGTTGTGGTGCAGTAACAGATAACCCAGCCAAAACGTCACTATCATGAGTGCATCACCAATAATACAGGTTCACGGAAAATAATTACTCCATTTTCCTGCGAGAAAATCTGTAGCAGAAAACATTTGTGTGATATCGATATGCTTGTGTTAAATGAGAGTAAATGAGGATGCTATTGTTGGATCTAGATGCGATCCTATCTTCCAGCAAGGTTCCTGAATGAAGAACAAAACAAAACAGATCAGAAAGTATATTAATAAGGCCAAAAAAGAAATTTTCCCATAACCAAACCTAAATACCGAATTTCAGGAAATTGAAAATAAAACCAAGTCTATATAGAAATAAGTTAATAAAGACTTTAAACTACTACTAGTAACTGGCTTGAAATACTTTCTACCGTTTATTTACCATACTGTGTTGAACTTGATTTTTAGAAAAGGGACGTGGTGGACGGGTATTCTGGAATTGCTCCAAAAATGCCTCATCACTTTTCAAAATCCCTCGGACGGTAAACCGGATTGTTCATTCTCGTGGCCTTAGTGTTAGGCCTACTGAACAAACGCATTCAAACATTGAAACTGAAACTTGAAAGCTATCCCATAATGCCCCTGGCCTAAATTATTTTAAAAGTTTTACTTTACTATACTATTATTACTAGTTTACCTTCCTCAGTTCATGAATAACTAGGCCTACTCGGAGTGCTCAGAGTACCTAGACCAAAAGTAACTTCAAATTCAATCTAGTAAAACTAGTACTAGAACTAGTATTTAACAGTAACACGTACAGTAACACAGGCTAGTACTAGTAGTACTACTAGGAGTAGTGAGTAGTAATACAGATACTCGACTTGAGTAGTAGTAGTAGTAGTAGTAGAGTCCAGTCACTGATCTCTAGAGATATCACTACAGTGAGTCCAGTTCAGGAATAATTTAGCGCACTGTACGCGTACTCTGCATGTGGCATCTATCGAGTCCAGACGTCTAACGATAACGCTTGACAGTTTGTTTGTAATTCATTGGTATACTGAAACACTTTAATCATCTGGTTTAATAATATTAGGTAGTTTGGTGATTATTATTTATCTCAAGTGAATAGTCTTTTATTCAAGTCGCTATTACGGAAGTGTAGTGGTAATTTTACCAATTATTACTAGGCAAATTCAACTGTGACTTCTATGAAGCATAATTGCATTATATTACGTACCTTCTTTAGGGTAATAAAGTATAGTAAATACTAGAGTCTCTATCAGAGCTGTTGACTGAGAGGGCGCAATCGGTCAATTTTAAAATCTCAACTAAAAGGATTAAGTATTATATGCAAAGATGTACTAGTAGATAAAGAGCTACTACCTTCGCTTATAATAATGTCCTAAACGGCGCCCCATACTGCGCAGTTATTCGTCGTCGGTTAAAAAATGCGCCCTCTACGGCACGCTTTGCGGCTGAATAGTTGAATTGATGCAATGTAAACTTACTATTTTGGTGACAAAATCATGGCAAATCGAACAAGGGATTAGAGCACTGATCAGTGGATTAGAGACCATCATTATTGCCGAAATAATATATCCAGCTCGCGTGCCGCCACACAGTACATAATTACATCCGGTCGTGCGTGCGGTTGTCGTGACCCGCGCGGCGCGCTCGACTCATCGACGCCGCGCGCGCGCGCGCAGTCACGTGGTACGATTAACGCAAGCGCAGTAGCAATTAATGACATAGCAACAACATAATGTAAATACTAATTCGTGTAATGTTGCGGGTAATGTGTCATTTTCGACGAATACGACTTTTACGAATACGAGTACGAGTAATATTGTAATAAATTTGATATTCGACATGTACTTGGCCATCCTACTACTGAAAGCTGCCTACTACTACCAGTATACTACTGCTAGTCTACAAGTTCAAACATGGACTAATTGAAAGTAAGTACAGTGTAGTACTAGCCTAGGCCGGCTATAGATAGTACTAGAGTAGTACTAGGCCTAGTACTAATAGTAGTACTAGTAGTAGTACTATAGCCTAGGCCTGGTAGTACTACTATAAATATCGCCGCAGAGAATGCATTTTACTACTGGTAGGCCTAGTATTAACATGGAGGTACTAATTATTAATTACAATAAATGCAAATACATTATTGATAGGCCTGTGCTCTTTGACCTCGTCTTCAAACTTGTTTGATATCCGATTTGGAGTTGGAGAATTTATCACTAGAAATTTAGTTCACGGATTTGGATTGAGTTTATGTTATTATAGTTTTGTAACAAATTTAATTTGTTAGTTTATATATTTATTCAATATTTATTATTATAAAGGCTGGCCTTTTGATTCAACACGGGTAAACAATGGTTTTTAGTCATATTTGCGACAATGGTACTATAGGCCATCCATAACCCTAAGCCAACGAATTAGTATTACTAGGCCTGGGTCTTGCTTGGCCTGAGGTAGCTTCTTCTACTACTATAGCTGTCCAGTTTTGGGTGCAAATGCCTAATTTAGCAGCACTATCTATATTTTTCATATACGACCCATTTTTTTATTACATTAGTTACTCCACAAGGAATTCAAATTTTGGGTCTCGCATCCCTATTGAGTATTAGTACTACTCGTCTAATACTATCTGGCGATTACTGGTAGGGTAGAAGAACTTTATAAAATTCGGGGGGAGGAGCATAACTTTATCTTGACCATATTTTAATAAGCCTATAAAATAATATCAATATGATAAACTTTTTTCTCTCAACCACAGACGATGAAGACCAAGACCAATACCAAATCCTCTTCCCCGGCCATTTTAGGCTACCGGTCCAACTCCCGCAGGAACGGCTGGAGTTGCCCCCAACACCCACTACAGTTTATAGCATGGATCTTCATTGTGCTCTTTGCTATTATGTTTCATGGGATAGCTGTACCCACCATCCCATACCACTGGCAACCAGCATGTCACCTGGTATCCTTTGTCATTTAAATTGCTAGCTGGTTAATTATTCATGTGATTATTCATGTACCGGTATGTTAGTATCAGTGTAATATATATTACCTTATCATGGCCTCTATACAAATTCTATAGAATCATATATTTATGGCCATTTAAAAAACAAAACAAAAGATATCCATGAATTTTCTTTTTTTTAATAGTGGAATTTGTTTACATAAAAATATCTCCTTGCTTTCCTGGACTGGCCATTAATTGTATTTTTAGAACGTCAGATTTTATTTTTCATTTCTTTTTAGTGATTTTCTGAGCCGGAAGTGGGCAGGAATGCTAAACATGTATATTTTGTACTTGGCCTATTCTTCTTCAGCCTGCTTGGTTGCCTGGTTACTACAACATACACAGTCATAATACAGGATGTTAGAGGTTACATTTGTCTTACCTCAATGCTTGGAAACATTGTAAAATAACTGCATTGCTGCGATGGCAAGCCAATATTTGTGCATAGCAGTTGTTTTTCTTGGTACCATTGGCATTTTAAAAAGTAATGATGCTGGACATAAAGTCTGTGGGTACATCTTCATTTTTAAAATTTGCACAGTTTTGAAGCCAAAACAAAACAGAAATAAAAAAACAATTAAACATTTAAAAATGTTAAAATTATAGCAAGTGTAACTAGAGGCAAATATTTGTAAATATGACTGCATGGTACAGAACTCTCTTTACAAATAAAAACTTCAGATAATTGGCGTCATAACTACTGTGCATGTCACAACCCACCTAATCTGCTGCTCATTGGATCCTGCCGATGTCAACGTTAACAAGAAAAAGAAGACAATGCCAACCTTTGACAGGGCACAGCACTCTCACGTCATTGAGAATAATCACTGCTACCTGTGTGAGGTGGATGTGTAAGTAGTGAATGTGTTAGCCATTGTCACTTAGATGTGTGAGAGATGGCTTGAGAAGTACATTGCTCAGTCCCAAGGTCATGAGTTCAAGTTCACGACTGGGCCTCCTTTAGTCCACCCAGCTGTAAAATGGGCAGACTAAGAAAATAAATGAACAAAGATGGCGGAGAAGAGAATTGGCCACCTGATATTACTGATTACTACATTACAACTTACTAAGTTATGAACTTAATTTAAATCATCTGATTTACCATAGTACCCCCCCCCCCACCCCCCAGGAATGAGCACTCGGTAGATGAGCACTTGAATCAACATGTTTTCATCAATAAATGTACTTGGATTTTAAGACTAGGTTCCACATTTTCAAAACAATTGATTCTTCCCCCAGCTTTAAATTTCTAGTTATACAGTTCCACAAAATGTTGATTCAAAACCGTAGCTCTTTAAGTGAATTTGCTTCGAAAACAGATGAACGTGATGAAATCAATCACAAAGTCTTGGTTTCGTCATCACAGTTGTTGGGGAAATCTCCAAAATGGCAAATTTAGCTAATGATCATTTGTGTAAAAATGACCATAATGTATTTATGTTTGTTCTATTCGCATTCAATCACAGAGGTGCCAAGTCCAAACATTGCAGTACTTGTAATAAGTGCGTGGCCGATTTTGACCACCACTGCAAATGGCTCAACAACTGTGTTGGCTCGCGTAATTACAGGTACTGTGCTGATAGGATGATTGCATACATTTATAGCATGTTAATGACTTTTTGCAAGGAGTTGTGGTTTTCTATCTTCACACTAGCTGCTTTTCAGTTTGATACTGCACACCGGCAGCGCTATTGTTGACTTTTGGCGGAGTTTCGGAAACGTACATGACATAAATACACGACGAGAGTTTTAGTATTTATTTAGTTATTATATAATGTGTTGTCACACATGTATTTCTAAAGGTAAACTTGTTCCCGTTGATCGTTTTTCATCTCTAGATGTTTCATTGTGTGCTTGACTACTGCCTTTGTATCGTGCCTACTCATTTTCACCGTCTTCCTATACATGTCCATAGTCTACTGGGTCAATCCCACGCTTTTGCATCCAGAACTCATGGGTGAGTGAATTTCAAAATATCTAGAAATTATATGAAACATTTCTATGCCATTTTACTAGTTTGCTGGTTAATATGTAGTCGACTATTGACATCAAGAAGCACATATGTGACCCAACCGTATGAATTAGGTGATAGATGTGATGTTTTTGTGAACGCCGAGACAATTCTAAATTCAGTAGAAACAAAGCTTTATAAAGTTGTCAATTTTCTCTCCATATGTATATTTTGTATCAAAATAAAGTAAGCTCTTTCTGAAAATTATTATAGGCTCATTTTCAGACTCACTTTAAGATCCGGTCCTGTATTGCACTTTTTAAAAAAACTAGCTGGGAGAGCTTTAGAAATTGGGAGAAGTATTGAAGGCCTAAAATTACCAGCTAGTTCGATAGAAATGTATAGGTTTCTTTCTTTTGTTTTGCCTGCTGGTATTTTTGTCTGCTTGATGGTGACTTACATTGGGCCACCAAAACGATTTTGTGGGTTGTCCTCAACTCTGACAGAAGAAGGGTGGGCGGGCGGGTGGTAGATTTTCTTGGTTGTTTTTTCAATGCTAGGTAAACATGTGCATCCCGGCTGGCAACACCGTAGCCACCATCATGACTTTAGGACGGTTTCGCTTTCGCCTGTGTAAACATTGAATGTACAGCGTATTGTACATACACTGTACACATTATACAATCGGATACACACATTTCGTAAATAGAACGAAGTTTGTAAACGGGCCGCATGTGCTATACTCTGCACGTGCAATAGCCAGCTAAAGCAGCTGTACTCACATGTACTGAGTGATATGCCAAATCAGCGATGATTGTGCCGGCCAGCGTACTCATCGGTGACTTGTATATTATGGCTTTTTGTTAATACACAGAAGAAAGTTCGGCGATACTAACCACCCCTATAACTGAACTAGCAACAAACGATCCGACAAACCAACTACTGGATGGATCTAAGCAATACACAGTTGATAGTCTCCGTTCGAGTCTGAAGATATTCCTTCCAGTGTCAGGAACGGCCTTCTTCTCTGTGTCATGTACCGTAGTGGTTCTCCTGTTGGTCACACTCATCCTGCTCGGTCATCTTCTGGGATTCCACATCTATCTGAGTAATGTTGCTCCTTTCAGTTAAATTGTAGCGTGGGTTCAAATATGGGTTGTGGCACTTGTGTCCTTAAGCAAGGCACTTTATCATGATTGGAACTCTACACGCAGGAGCATGTTTGGGTACATGTGCAGGAAGAGATGGTTATCATGTTTATTTAGTCATTGAGAACAGCTCTGGCTGTATACTCCCCGGGGAACTGAGAAGGGTAATAGGATTGATATTAGCCCAATGATCAGGGGTAATAATAATATGCACAGTGACCATTGACTTGGAACTGCACTATATAAGCATCGATGTTATTATTATGGCCCCATCAGATAGTGGGAAAGTCCTTTAAAGCTACAGAAGACCTACCCATCTCATTATGTCTGGGCATCTCAGTTATGGGGCAATGTGCAGTTTCCTTTGAGACACTTCAGACGTTCTGTTCATGGCTAATCTGTTGACTTACAAACAAGATCGGGAATAGCAATCATCATTACGTTACCAAGGGACTATCCCTGCCAATAGGAACAAAGAATTCGCGCCATAAGATGACTGCTGTTCGATAGAGCGCTTTAAATATGAACACCATTGTGGAACAGATCAAAATCCATGAAGATTCGCACAGCTTCCAGCTGTCCATTTTCGTGTGGCCTTATTGTGATTGTGATGACAGCATTTTCTTACGCAGTGTGGAACAACATGAGTACGTACGAATATGTCGTACGTGATAGGACTGCCAAAAGCTCAAGGGATGTGGAAGCCCAGAAAGAAACAAAGAAAAAGAACATTTGCAAGGTAACGTTTGCTCTATAAGCCCTGGCCACTAACGAATAGCGGTCGTAATGTTGCATATTCGTTCATTCATACCGATATAGATAGATGGAGCTAGTCCAAAAAATCTACCTGACAAAGGATTGCCAACAAGATTGTTGCTATTTGATAGTCTTCTTGGGACCATTGATCTCAGTATATTTAGAAATATACTGAGATCAATCATTATTTATATCAAGTGAATCAAATTTAAATTATAAAAAATAATTATATGTAAAGTTATGGGATAAACAAATTTGTACTGCTCAGGAAATTTCAGCATGCATGTTTAAGAGAAATTACCTAGACCCATGTGGAACATTTTATAAACGTGTGCCCTATTGCATAGAAGGTGCAAAGTTTATGTCCACTACAACACACTAGGTCATGCAGCAGTCTTTTGAAAGATTCATGCCCTTAGATGTTACCAAAGGCAACTATTTGCATTTGGACTTTTCCGCGTTAAGTTGCACTAATGTTAGCTCGTTATGACTTAATGTGGCCTCTAATAAGGTAACAGTCTTGACATGGCAAGATAATCGAACATGAAAAATGCCCATCCATTCACGTTGAACTTATTATTGTTAAGTTGTCAAGAAGTACCATAGTTGAAATCAGTCCAATACAAATTTGTCTTGACAAATGTTGTGGTTATAATTCTGTGCATTTAAAATCTTTGGTGGTTTATCTTTTTCTGCATTCGTAGTGCTATAACTCCGTAGCACCTGCTGAAGTTACCAAAGAAGAAATTGAAATGGCAGAAACTAAACTGTAAGTGTAGTATTGCTATACTAATTGTGCTCTGTGAATCCTAATGGCTTGATCTGATGCAGTTATAGCCTACCATAAGTGTCTGTATCTCAGATGGGTGGAAGTCACGCTGGTTTAGGCGAGAAACGTACTACTGCATAGGTTAGATCTTTTGTACTTCTAATCTTTCGTATACAAAAGATTAGAAGTACAAGTCATACATGTATCTGTACAATTTTTGTTACCTTGTTCATTCACCGGTGTAGCACACGATGGTTGCTGTTCTTGATCACTGCTTGTGTACGGTAGCTTCTCTTTATTTTGGCGCACTTACCCACTGATGCCATGGATAATCCCGTGTGAACGTGAAGAAACAAGACCTTTATTTGACAGTCTTAAAGTTGTTGCTTAAGTCCATTCTGCCTAAAAATTTGTATTTGTAGCTTTACAAATTTTTGTCCCACTTGAACCAAGTTCAGGAAGAGAGTCTACGTACATTCATTATTTGTGTGTGTTTGTGTGTTTACATATTTTTAAACTGATCTCCAGAGAATTACATTTAAATTCAATTAGAATAAACTTGGACCATAGCTGGACGGTGGTAACCTGTGTGCGCAAGGCCACATAGCAAGGTCAAAGGTCATTTGCAGAAAATGCTATTACATGAGCTTTCAATTACTAACACTTGCACCATACATCGTCGCTTGCCCGGCAGAAGGGCGTTAAATCACAATTTTCTTGAAATGCCTTATTTGCCCGAATTGTGTCTAACGCCCCTCTGCCGGGCAAGCGACGACATGGGAACTCTAATTATGTATTGTTAGTATTTCATCTGATTTACAGACGTCAAAGTTCAAATAGGCTTTAGTGTCCCCCGTGGTCATGAAAGCGTGCGAGACTTGTGGTTCAAGAACTGCCTTGTTATAATTGTTAGTCCTCTTGTCTTCTATTTTCAGTTAATCTGTGACATGTTTATCTTTGCTCCGATATTGTAGTGTCAAGGGTACAGTTGTTTTTTTGTTAAAGACTCTTGACTAAATGCATGCTTTGTTCTGTGCACTGTGTTTGTGAATGTAGGTGCAGCAACCATCCCATTCCTTTCGCTATGCTCAACCACTGCCAGCACTCTGCAAATCGCAAATAAACAAGCATGTTTCATTCATTCAGCTTAGGCCCTCCAATCCAAGTAAATAGGTATCTACAAACTTGAAGAGAAACCATCAAATGAAACCTTTTCATGGTTAACTAATTAAAAAATTGAGTAATTACTTATTCATTCATCTTTCATTAGGAAGGTGGTTGATACGAACATGTAAATGATTTTAGCCTGATGTATATATGTATAACATTTTCATAAAATGGGAGGAAAACCCATTCAAAACAGGGGAAAACCCATGCGGTCTGGTAGAACAGAAAGTTCAATTCGTACGTTGGCAGCAGAAATTGAAAGCGGGGTCCTCTAGGGTCAAATTACTGCTGTGCCGACCAACTCCCAATGGGGGTAAGATAAGCTTGATAACACTTGTGTCCAAGTTTGAGAACTGATATAATAAATATTTGTGTACATATTATTGCATGTATGTCACTTATTTGTGTGACTTAGAAATATTCATTGTATACTTTGAATTTGTTGCCAAAATGTGTAACTCATTTACATGTATGACTGTGTGTTTTAGAGATAGTACTCCATGCCAGCAGAAATCCAACATCTCCAACTCCATCTTACAACAACAACATGTCATCTCCGAGCCACTCATCAAACAGCAGAAGCAAAAGCAGGTTGATGCAGCAGTTACTGGGAACAAACTTAAGGTACTGTTAGTTGAGCGATCAATACAGTAATCATGTAATGACCACCACCGTGCAAGCAATTACCTCTTGGATAAGCCACAAATTCGAAGCATCTTTCAAAATGAAGTGATCTAAACCTGTGATCTAAAAAGTAGTCCTGAAGTCATATCCGATCATGAACGGAAGGCAGTTAACTCTTTAACTCGGAATTTATAATTAATAGTTACAAATCAATAATAAGCTGAGGTATCTAACAACCTATATCAATATGGCTGGAAGAAATCATAGCTAACCAATCTTAGGTCGTTTTATATAATAATATCAATCCGCTGGGAGTGATTAGTCGCCACAGATGCGAATTTTGAGCCGCTGTGTGTGGCTTAATAAGGCAAAGAGTTAAACAGTTTTAAGCCAGACTCGCAGGTCAGAGTTTTGTTCAGCTACAAAAAGGTCAAATCTGTCGTCCTGTACAACCAATTAAACAAAATTTATCAAGATAAATCTTCAGGCCTGAAATAGGTTTTACATATATATGTACACTTCAGGTGAGAAAGAAAAAGAAGACCAAAAAGCCACGAGCCCCACCAACCCAACTCCCGGCTGCCCAGCCAGTCGTCAGCAGCAGAGACTATGCCGATCAGATGAATCTCAACCAGAGTATGCCCCAAACATACTTAGAGCAACATCTAGTACGTCGGTATAGTCTACCCATAATCACACCGCATAGGATGCATACCACCCACCCTGCATCAGGTAACGTACTAAAACGATCAATACTCGTTGGGCCTATACAGAGATGATTTATATTACAGAACACCTCCTGGTTTCGTAGTATTCGACGATTCGAGTATATTACTGTATTCTTCATTTAACTGATGTTTCCTCTGCCAATTTACTCCAAATACAGAGCCAATAGAGAACTTATTCTTCACCCAGCAATTCCCATCAATGCTGCCTCCTGCTGTTCAATCCCATGCGACATCAAGGCATGGCCCACTCCACCCTCTCAATACGACGGTGATCATCGTTGATCAACCCACCCCCGCCGTGGACTACCATTCATCTTCTGCAGAAAGCCTGCATGAAATAACTAACGGTGGACCACTTGGCTATCCCTTACAGAGAATTCATCCTCATCATCTCCAACAACAGTGGCACGGAAACCACCATAGCCATCCAAACTTAAGCAATCAACAATATGACAGCTTAACGGAGATGAATAATGCGGGTGATTCTCGTTTGAGTAATTCTCATTTGAGAAAATCGCGTAAAAAAGTGACATCTGTAAATGCGGACGGTGATCCTACTATGCAACGAAATGCAAACCGAGAACCGCTGCTGAAATTAAAGGACAGTGCACAACAAACCGGGAGACATCCTCTTTCGAAGCCTACACACGATACCGATTCAGCAGCTTCGAATTGGAAAGCCAAAAAGCGGAAATTTAAAGTGCTCCACAAAACGACCGCCGATGTACACGCTCATGACGACGAACAATGTATTGTCAAGGAGGAAGCGATTCCCCCCCGGCAACAAGGCGGCGTAGAATTGAACGTTAGCAAACAAGATAATGGAGCAAACAGCCAGGCTCCACCACATCATATGAAACAAGGTACTGGAGGGGATGTGGACCCCAAGCTTCAACCAGCAATCGATACAAGTAATTCAACCAAGGATGCTGTATCATCAGGATGCTCTGATAAAAGCAACTCTGAGAGTCCACAAACAATTGATGATGGGTTTCCAAAACCAGCCCAAAGAGCAATGGCCCCAAGACGGCGGATGCTACGTTATTGATGAAAACTCTGTAGCAATTATGACATGTAAACTTGTACTGCACAATCCTACTCCATTGAAAGGTATTAATTCCTATCTCTTGACCCCCCCCCCCCCCCACCCTCACCTAAGACTTTCATCACCATCAGCAACTGTCAACTAAAATAATGTAAAGTTAATATCTTTTAATTCAGATGTGAACAGTATCTATTGTTAACAAGGCAGTTCTCCAACTTGTCACAAATCGCACCTGCATGCTTATGCTGATCACTGGGGACATTAAGGCCTATTTGACCTTGAACACCAGCAATACATAAAAGGATCCCATAGCTCAGGCCTGGTCAATGTGTGTCAGCAATTGAATATGAAATGTTTATGAGAAAGCATATTCTGCAAATTGGTCAACAATGACATTTGACCTCTACATGTGACCTTGAAAACCAATCATAAACAAAGATCACCTTACTGCAGCTACATGTATGGTCCAACATTGGTTCCAATTGGATTGAAAGTCTTTAAGACTTTAACCAATTTAAGTGTCACATAGATACATACAGAAATAGTGACTGCATGCTTTTTAAACTTCGTTCAGGCGAGACAAAAGTGAACCAGTGGTTCTCATTTATAATAACAGTTATATAGTGATTAAAAGTTGCATTTCAGCCCGATTTTACCTTGATAAACAATATTAAATGTTGAATTAATCATTTTGTAGTGCAAAGCATTTTCCTGTCAAAATGAATTACTGGCTGGCAACAGTAAATCATTTTCAACATGAAAATGTCAACTATCTGTAGATAGATTGATTAAGCCGCATGTCATCTTAAAGTTAATACCAAGGGCAAACATACAAAATGATCAATTCAACATTTTACATTTCTCAAGGTGAATTCGGACTGTACACGTATTGTTATATTACAACTGGTCCTTAAAAATAAACTGCTATAAAATGCCAGTTGTATGGTATTTTGTTGTATGCAGTTCCCACCGCATTTAAGGAGTAAATTGTAAAACCCCAAAAAGATTAGATACAATTTTAGGTGCATATTTGTCCTTGTTTAAAGCATTTAAAGTGTTTTATTTATCTCGAGAAATAAGTTTAAATGTTTCAATAATCTGGTAGGCTTTCCCTTGTTATTACCTTAAAGTGACATACAGTGTTGAAAAACATTTGACCAGTCTGTTGAATAAAGTACAACTACCAGTGGTCAAATCTAGAAACCACATGCTGGTACAATATATTGTTCAGCTCTGTATGACAAGAACATAAAATCCATCCATGGATATTCAAGAGCGCCTTCTTGTCAAAATGAATTACACTGGTTACCACTGCATCATTTCCGAGGTCTAAGTTTCTAAATGGTTCTTATACACTTTTTGCATGCTGAATTTAAAAATTAAATTCAGATTTACGTTGACAGGTGTACACAGCAGATGTACAGTTATGTGGAAGAAAGCGTTTTTTCTCAAAGACTTATCTCAATTTTAGGAAAATACATAAGTTTGCAGTCCCTCCAGCAGCTGTGCGACTTCAAAATGAGATAGCATGAAGCTTGAGCTGATTGAGCATGCAACTATTGAGAAAATCTAGAGCTTTGATTTTTCCCCCCAAATGCAGCTCAGTGATATTGGCTGGCAGTAATAATTCATTTTGACAAGAAGATGACCTGTAGCTACCCAAGCAAATATATCAAGGGGAACATACCAAATTATCAATTAAACATCAACAATTCTTCATCGAGGTATTTATCAGTCTGATAATAACTTGGCCAACATTGGCCTCTTTAGTTTGAGGAATGGCAAAGAAAGAAGCGACTACAGTGAATGATTGTTGCTAACCTGCAATGTAGAATCGCAAGATACACAGAGTGAACCTCAATTTATTTGGGGATAGCACTGCACTAGTTTTAAATATGCCACCATGCCATTACTACATAACATTAATGCAGTAGCATTGACAGGGCCCGCTAAATATAGTAGAGTGAACTCAAGTTCAACTTACATTGCGGAACCAAATTTCTTAAAGGTACGCTATCATCAGGGAAAAACATCGCTTGTATGCCATGCCAATAAAGCATACATATATTTCAATAAATAAGTCGTAGATCTTTAAATAGTTTTTATTTATTATTTTGCCTAATTTATGAACAGCATCATGTTTTCACCTTGTGCTGCCGCACATTACCCTCCAGGTTTTCCCATTCATTGCCATTGCTCGTTGTATGATTTCCATACGGTGCCCTATTGTAGAGTGTGTGCACTGAATACATATTTCAGGTAGTCAGGCAGCCAGAGTTGCATCACTGTAAGCTGAACTGCTTGTTATTACTTGCGAAATTCTCGTAATTGGCATTGCTAGTGCATTTGAGAACATTATTTATAGCTTAAATTATAGCATTTGATGCAGAGAAGCAATGTTTTCCTCCAATGAAAGTATTCCTGTAAAAGTAAACATTGTATGTTTGGTTTTGCTTGAACTGGGCTTTGCTTATTTGTGAATAGTTTCAAACTTCATACGAATCAATCATGATAAATGTTTGTATCAAGTTGTTTCCCATTTGTAAGGAACATAACACATT
>JAVCKS010006643.1:2870-17713 GCA_032273685.1 Pteraster tesselatus
TGTATTGTACTATTCAACATTAATCATAACGCATTAATGCGGTAGACGTGTACAATAAAATCAGTAATGGCATGGCACAACAGTTTGACGGTTCAACTTCCGACAGGAGGTAGAATAAAAAGCTTTTTGTGATAAATGTATTTACAACATCTGGAATCTATACATTCACGCAAGTACTTCAGATGTCGTATAACATATAACGAAGCCCCCCCCCTTACCTTAACATTCGTATGGGGAATTTTCCATAGGAAATTTCATATGGCATTTTGTGGTGAATTGGACCCCATGTATAACGTGGGAGTTTATTGATATCCAATGGGGGTTTTCCCCACCCACTGCCATGAGGTTTTCCCCCACCCACTGCAATCATAATTTATAATCTCATGGTATTCTAGCTACCTTAACGCCATCAAATCCAACGAGAGATCATCTGTCCAAAACCCACGATCTCAATCCTATGCTATTCTTGTATTGACCCATCCAATTCACATGGTGCTGTCACGGTGACATCCAGTCCACATCCTGATATCTAGGGGGCTCCCATTGGAAACCAATGATGCACTATGGGCTCACATGTTACACCATGGGGCGCCCACGGTGCACCATGGGGTCACCTTTTTCATCCCATGTGGGAAAACACTGCTCCCATGGAATCCCATGCGGAACCCCATCTGAACTATGGGAGCCCCATGGGAGCCCCATGATCAGTCCTATAGTGAGTACATGGGGAAATAGTACTCCCATGGCGTTCCAATGCGGACTCAATGGAATCAAATGGGATTTTCATGTAAAACTACTGTATGAGGGTCGGATATAACGGGAAAATAGTACTGGCATTCTCGTTATAATGGGTGTCGATTCCCCCCCCCCCCCCCCAGCAACATATTAATATAAAACTCTAAGGTTTTGAGTAAGGGCTGCCACGGTCCGGTAACTATACCCGCCATTACCCAATTGTTGAACATGTAATCAGTTAGGCACGTAGGCCTGTACAGGATATATGTATGCTCGGACAGACAAAATGACACCGTCCGGGCAAGATGCTCGTAAACAGGTCCTATACTGTACAGCTCATTTGTATTTTGCCCGGCTGTGATTGGGGATTGCTTTCCTAGGCTGTCGGCACGTTCGATTGCGTGTTGGATGAGTAATATCAAATTAGTTTAGGTATGTTTTACATACTTGAACAGTTTTGCTATTAATTGTAGTATTTTGTTCAAGAATATTACGAGTTTCAAGGAAAGTTTAACATGGTAAGAAGGAATTGAATTTTACAAGTAAAACAACAATTCCCCATACTTTTAATAAACACGAAACAAGTTATATTTAAAGCAATAGAAGAATCCTTATTTCCAATTTTGCAGAAATAGTTCCAATGACGTGTAATGTGAAAATTTGACCTAAATTAGGCACCACTAACCGTAATGTTCACAGCAATAGATTCATCGGCCCCTGCACTGATGGTACTGTCTTTACTGATGTCTTGCATAACATGAGTTTAAATTTAATTATCGATTGCAGCTCCATCTTCGATGGGAATTGTACCGTGGCCCTTGCAATTGATATGCTATTCGCTGGCGACGCTTTACATAACGTGGCCGCGTGGCCTAGATTCAACTAATCGCAGCAGAGAGTACAATCAATGACGTTGCACTTGTTCTCTTGTAGATTCCCGTAGTCTGGTCACATACTATTGAAGAATATTAGCTCGCGGTATGTATCATAATTAGGATGAGCCATAGATAAACAAACATGGTCCAGCTGTGAGGGCAGTGTCCTCATTTCTCCTTTAGGCATGCAGGAAAAACACGACATGTGTTGATATTTCGTTATAAAATGCATCGCAAAATTATGTCATTGGCTATTCTCTGTGAACACTAATTAGGAGGAAAGTTAGGGGTAAGTCAGTTGGAAACTAAACGCGAAGCAATGAAATACATGTATTAAAAAACGTGACAGGGTCAGGTCTTGGTTGTCGTTTCAATGGTCGATGGAAAAACAAATCTAGAAACTAACTAAGATATAGAACCGCTGGTTGAATCCAAATTAAGGTCTAGAGGACAAGGTTAATGCTTATACCAAAGGCCTATAATCAACATCAGACTGTATTCATTATTTGTGAGCCCCTCCCGGCCTTAAAGACTGAATTAATTAATCAGTTAAACTTAGAATACAAGGACAAATCAAATGGAAAAATCCATTAAAATTGTGATGTTTTCCAAAATCTAAACATGCATTGGTCAAAAATAACAAACCGCTCGTGGCCGCGCTTATTATTGAAAGAAAAGATACGAATTATATTTTTCCTTTTCATGAAAAATTGGCATAATTTTAAAAGAGCTTTGCGCGGTCTCGAACGTCAGACGTGTTATTAATAAGGGAGTTGCGATAACGGGGCCGAACTTATCTTTCAGAATGTCGCTACATACAGGCTACTTTACCTGTTTCGTTTTGGCTACTGCTATGGCTGTTGGTAAGTTAAGTTGGTGTCGGGCGAGCTAATTATTTTATGGCACTAGGACTGGAGTCACTAAAGGTTGTATACCGGTCATTTAGTAATCTGTAATGTAGGCAATAGAAGAAGACGCTTTCAGAGGTGAGAGGAAAACCCAATGCAATGGAAACCCAACGAGGTAATTAGGATCGAAAACCAAATTCACATGTTGGCACCATCGGCGGGTCCAAACCCGCAACATACAGTGGTGAATCCCTTACAAAAAAAATCAATGGTATGTCAATGGTAACCAGTGGTACTTAATGGTAACCATTGATGCTGAATGGTTTCAAATGGTAAGCTCAGTGGTGTCCAATGGTTAAAATTCAATGTCGAATGGTATTTTCATGATTACCATTGGTTATGAATGGTAACCATTTGTACGGTATATTTTCGATAGTAAAATCAATGGTGTCCAATTCAGTATCACTCAGTATGTATGGTTTGCTATGGTTACCATTGGTAGCGATTTAAAACCAATGGTCCTTGAGTGGGGCTAATGGTATGTTCAATGGTATTCAATGGTAGCGTTCCAAAACACCATTCCTATGGTAACCAATGATATTTTTGAATGGTAGATTTGAATGGTAAACCATTGAATTTTTTTGTAAGCGAAGGCGAAAACCACTTGACCCCGACTTTATATGGACTTGATTAAGATTTGTTCGCTAGTGTAAACGCACATAATTGTGAGTCTTAGTAAGAAATGTATATTATGTTGATACGATATTAGTCGGCAGGTTCGCCTTTGTTATGAAAAAAAACCCCCACAATCCATCCACGGGGGATTGCATAATATGTTCTTGACAGTAGTGGCAATAACACATTATGACCTGACTACCCGTGAATGTATTTTCTGCTAACAAGAGCGATCCTACAGAACTATCAATTCAACATTTTTACATTTATCAAGGGAAAATCAGTCTCAAATCGGACAATATATGTTTAAATTGAGTGTGTACTTTCACTGATTTCGACAGTCGCCACCATTAAGTGCGAAGAAAATGAATTCGAGTGTTTCGACAATGAAAAGTGTATCTCAAGCTGATGGACATGCGATATGATAGATGACTGCCCGTCAGAGGGACGACGAACTCATGTGTTGTAAGTGATTCCCATACCAAGGAAATTAATATGTATTCTATAAAGATAATCTGTCGACTATACGTTTACAAGAGCCAAAACGTTGTAATTGAATCCCAATTTTCTGTAAAAGTAAACTCGTTATTAAGGCAATTTCAACCAAGTACAACTGATAATCCATGCTATATATTGGAATATCACTTCGATTACGACTTTTCGCTTGTATAAACATACTACACACTTCAGAACTAAAGGTGCATCTGGTGTGCTTGGTTATGTACATTTGCATATATGCACCTGCAAATGGGCAATTTTGTACGAGGGGTGCGCACAATTTTTGTTGTTACATTGTTACATTGTTACATTGTTGTTACATTGTTACATTGTTACATTGTTGTTACAATTATTGGGGTTACATTGTGCACCCTGTCCGGAGCTGCTATTATATCAACAAGCTGAACCCTAGGAGATGCAGATCTGAACCTTTCTTCTAAGTTGTGTATTAGTTTCACAAACTAATAAAAAACATAACAAGACAAACCTGAGTGGAATGGAATTAAGCATAACATTAAAAAGGATCGCGTTCCTGTAAAAATACCATCAACTGAGATTCAGGCGGGTTAGCATTCAACGTCGGCATATAATTAACCTCGCCAGAGGTGAGGTTATTACGTTTGGGTGCGTCTGTCTGTCTGTCTGTCTGTCTGCTCGCATATCTCAAAAACCGTCGGCCGGATTAATTTCGAATTTTTACACAAGGAAGGTTGTGTCCGTGGCTCGGTCCTCCTCAAAGGTCAAGGTCAGGAAAATCGAAAGCTCGTTTATGTCAATATTTCTGTCAATGGAGGGCGCTATCATGGCGAGGTTCTGCAATCTCTGATTATCTTGTTATGTATGCAAAGCCTATTAATGGATATCAGCAACAGAATAATGGCAAAAGCGTGACAACACAATTTTCTGCCAAAATAATATCAAGGAAGGATTTGAACAATATGTCTACTATACTATACTATACAATTTCAAGAAACGTATAGATAATTACTTTTGATAAAAATTTTAATAAATGATACAGTTTTATAAAAAATCTAATTATAAAAGAAAAAAATTCATAGGAATTTGCAGAATCTGCAATCAAGTTACACGAACACTGCCAAAGTATCTTTAAAATATTATGCAATCCTATAATTGTGGGGACGTGCACAAAATCGTTGTCTCGATTTGTAGATGCACAAATCTGTAATTTGTTTACTATTTATAGTACATGTGGTACACGACTAGATACATATAGTCATTATGAGCAAATATATGGCGAGAATTGCCTTATACACCAATTAATCATGGACAATTACACCTGCCTGTACAGCACCGTACTGGAACGCCCGCAAGGGCACGACGCACGCGTAAACATGGCATACGCACATTTTCTCATACACTTTCTACCAATACGTATTTAAAGATGTGCGGTTGGAATGGTTACGCGTGCGTGTTGGGCACGGGTGCGTCCCAGTTACTGGAACCCCTGAAGAATTCATGAATGACTCGGATGTTTTGATCGAATCGTTACAGCGTTCAAGTCACTGATCATTAAAGTAGACATTCTAAGACAATCCCAAATATTGAGATAATTACATCAATAGAAAGCTTTTAACCCCCAGAATAAATGGCGTTCAACCGACAAAACAAGTTCAGAATAGTGAATTTATGCGAGTAAACTCCACCAAAATCTCGAAGTCCGAAACGCGGAATTGCACGGAGAAACCTGGTCCTCTATTCTTTCCGAGTTGTGACGTCACAAATAGTGGACCAGCTCCGTGGCTGATTTTCTAGGCAAAGAGGGAGGCTTTTCTCGACATTTCAGTTGAGGATATCCATGTAGCCAGAAGATTTTTGTGATATGCTATGTAAATGAACAACCTATAAATAACATAATATGCTTGCCGTAGGTACCAAATTAATGGACATTTACTGTCTTAGAATGTCTACTTTAAAGCCGCCTCAGATTTATAGTTACGACGCGACACAATGACACACAGGTCACGTGAGAAATCCTGTGAATATTATGGAACAATTGCGTCATTTCGACACGATCATGCTCAGGTCACACACGATCGATTATACTTCTACGAGGGTGATTGCGTGACATAACACACTTGCGATCAGGTGACCTTTACAAGTCAACTTTTTATGAACGGTTCACGAAATGTTCGTTAGATCATTTAAATATTCCTTTTTAAAATATAATTTCTAGATTTTTCAGCAGAAGAGACATAAATTCTGATAAACTGGAAGAAACTGCGATGATATTTTGCTTTTCGTACATGGCTTAGGGATACTATACCTTGCGCGATAGCCAATATGAAGCGCTGTCTAGGTAAACACTTATCACGTGGTCTATATTTAAGGTTAGGATTAATAAATTTCCTAGGCTAGGTAATAATCTGCTATTGGATAATCCGCTAAAAAGGTGCAGTGTTGCCAACTGCTGTAGACCCCCAAGTCATGTAGGAAACAATACGCTGGCCCTACGCTGTACTATACCGGTACGCATATTATGACATCCCCGCTTGTTCGGAACATGTTGCAGAAGTTGGAATTGTTCTACTCTTGCGACTGTAGATTGTTTCTTAATACCATTACAGTTACGCTCGGGTCGCAAATAATCGGCAACTGATATGTTCCCGATGGTCGTAGCTCAGGCGAAGCTCTATTCGGAAATGTCAGTTGCCGACCGTTATAGTGTCATCGCAAGGTAGACCCTTAGCGCGGCGGCTTAAGTGAGCGGCACTACGTCAATGCCTAGGCCTACATTTAATGAAGAATGGAACACGACGTGTGACCGCATGAGACAAGCTTCGGGGCTCGCGCAACCACCAATGGAAAATCACGAAGGGTTTCTCAATTAACCTTTGGGAAAGTGTGGCTGACACGATAAATTTACGCCGCTCCGATTGGGTACCGTAACAACTGCTCCTCCTCCGTCATCCAATGAGGAGCTGACGTACGTTGAAGATCTACGATGGGCAATGGGTGCTGCTGTGTTCGCGCATGCGTAGTATGTGATAGCCTTAAAAAACAAAAGCTGACATTTTATTCACGCGTGGCAGAAAATATCAAACTAGATATTTAAGTTAGTGTTTTTCGAAAGGCATAAATCGGCCCTAAGATCGCCCGTAAACTACAGCAATCTGTAGGAATCGACCAGAAATGAACTTTTCCTTAGCAGATTCATGTAGTGTCCTTCCGGCTTTAGATTATCGCATTATGGTAGGTATACATACACTGAGAATACATACATCCATCATTCCTGATGCATGTAATACATTGAATTATCATTGTTGGTTGATAGTTTTTGGAGCCGGTAAACCCAGAGATATCAACGATCTTCTTATCGATTTCAGAGATGGTTAGATTTATGTCTTAAAACTGTGAGTAAAACGCAGATTTTCCGAAATCGGTTTGGTGCAGGGGTAAAAAATTAGTACACACACACCGGATAACTATTACAATTTGCACAATAATGCAATTCGTGATAATTTTCAGTTCTGTAAAAGGTATACTCTTTCTGCTCAATAATAGGCCTTACAATTTTATAAAACGATCGATTATCCCCTTTGAGTGTCTTTGGTTGCATCTAATAACACTATGCGACCTTTACCTCGTTCCGTGGTGACAGATATCGCACATGACATCAACTTGATTTTATAGTGAAAGTGACAACGCCCGATGTCGACTTAATGCCGACCTTCGCGTGCGATGAGGATGCTTTCCGTTGTTACGATGGGAAATGCTTTCCCAAGATGTTTCAGAGTAGTGGCTTTAAGGACGCACAGGCGGTGAAGATGAAGTTGCATGTGGTACCGTAAGTCCTGTTGGGAAATTCTGCATGAATCGAATAGTGAATAGCATGTGGGTACGTAGCACGACAAATATTCAGTATATATTTTCAAATATTAGTATATATTTTCATCTTAATTGTCAACCCTCTTTTCAACGATATCATGTTAATTAAGACTACTGGGCCTGTATTCTCAATCATATTCGTAAGTTAAGAATTTTCGCAAATCGTGGTTAATGTTTGTTCTTTGTTCCTAAGCGCAAAGTTACGAACAATGTTACGGCAATTTGGTATCGTAGTTTTCTTAAGTTAAGATTAACTTAGGATGTTATTCACAAAAGCGCATGTCTATCGAGGTAATAACTGGATATCATTTTGGCTAAGACTTACTCTTTCTCAGGAACCTAAATACTTGATCAAAATGTTGTTGAATCCGATTGAAGAAGTTGTTCATAATTTATATTTCAACAGAAGTAACAAAAGAAACAAAACACATCTTTATAGCTTTTTAGATTTGTGCATGTGCTTACCGATAACGTAACCATTATTAGACTATGGGCCGTGCCTGAAATACCCCATGATGAAGATGATGAAATGTTGCTGAAAGTTAAGTTTATATCCTACATATCCAAGTGCAATTCTAACTTATCTCATATCCAGAAATTGCACATTCCCGCACTGGTCACACGTAAAAGTTGACCCCATCCCTGGCTTGGGATGGGATCCATACAACAGAATCTTGCATATCTACCGTAATTCATGGAACGATGCATTTCACAATGCATTTCACAATGGCGCTGGTGAACGCCTCGAATTCGTTGAGAAAAAAAAACTAAATTAAAAGATTTATAATTTACGCCAAAATATGCAGCCAATTTTTGCGGGAGAAGCTTGAAAAGTAATATTCTTTAATATTTCAAGCAATTTTTATGATCTGCCCATAAGTGGACCACAACACTGAATGAAGTGCACAAACCTACAGTCTATATTGATGAATCCACTGTGGTGTAATATTTGCTCTAAATTGACAGTTTTCCCGATAAAGTGATTACAGTTTTATCTTGTTATATGTCGTGAGGCATAGGTAAATTACTGTATGGCAATGAACCATTTTGGAAGATTATGGCGCCATTTTTAATCAATATAACATCAAAAGAAATTAATACCAGACAAAAGTTAAGTCTCTTCGTCCAGAACATTATAGTTTTGAACAGTGGTCGTAAACATAATTTTATACTTGTATTAGTTTCAATTTCATGGTGGTCATATTGGATTTTGGCCGCCATCTTGAATGTTACCTCCACGAATCAATATTTTCACATGAACATTTTATTTTTCTAAAATAAGGGTACCAAACGCTACATTTTGATGTAAAGTCTTCTCTCTTTGGACAGGATAATTCTCCCATTTCTATAGCACTGTTTAACCTATGGCCTAAGGGGCAAACGGCGAGCAACAAATAGGTAAGTAAACATAGACATCATGAAATAACATTCATCTCGCCAATTATTTGTACATCTAACAGGTACAGGAATGGGTATAGACGTTCAAGTTTTATTTTATATTATTACTTGTAATCAACTTCAAATCCACGTGCTTTTACTATCTTATAGAGGAGCAAAAGAATTGAGCTTTTATATAGGGCGTATATAACGCACCAGCCGAGAATTGTTAGTTGTTTATTATTTTAAGATGTTATGTTATAATTGACAGTACTAGCTTTGAAAATGCACAGAAACCGGCGTGAATCGTCTCCCAGCTGCTGTCGAAACATCGACAGGATCAACGAGCAGATCGGTAGGTCAAAGGTGACTCTACGAGGGCCATCCTTACACGGTACATGGATTTGCCCGCTAGCGGACTGCGAGGGATCACATTTACACCAAGGCCATGTTAATAATGTATCCCTTTTAATGTTTCAATAAGAAACAAGACAATCAGAGATTGCAGAACCTCGCCATGATAGCGCCCTCAACTGATAAAAATATTGACATAAACGAGCTTTCGACCAAACTCGAGGAGGACCGAGCCACGGACACAACCTTCCTTGTGTTCAAATTAATCCGGCCGACGGGATTTGAGATATGCGAGCGGACAAACAGACAGACAGAGAGACGCACCCAAACGTAATTACCTCACCTCTGGCGAGGTTAATAACCTCATCTCTGGCGCGGTTAATTATAATAGGTCGATTTCTCGCTATTTGGTACGCACGTTTGGACATCCCCAGTCGGTGAGTAGGTTTTGCCTTTTATATATTCTACGTTTTAATCAATACATACATACAATGTAGCCTACATATTCATGTAGCCTTCATACACAGCACAAAGTATCAAAAAAGGAAGTCATGTGTTGCATCTTCCAAAGGCACTGACGAAGTCACTGTCCATTCGGTGATGCACGTGGAAAGGACCACTACCGTGGGCTAAATAGGGCGCCGCCACTCGGTCATAATGCGATCATAATGCAATAACCGAAATAGATCGGTTTAAAAAAAAGGTTAATTACTGCTGTCAATCCACAGTGGATTACAATTAGTTTATTTGTTTGCGCAATAAAGTTGTATGTCTTAGGAAATCACAAAACAGCTTGCTAGGTAAATTATGGACACATCAAACAGAGAGCATTCCACGATAGTGACCTTGTAACGGCAAAACCTATTCACAATATAGTTCCCAACGCAAGTATCTACTATTCAATATTAGTGAGATTTCTAAGTTGTAAGGTGTACATGTAGCTGTATGCTTGCGAATTTTGGGGTTGTCAGGAAGTACAGCCTAACATATTACAACAGTATTATATTTTCCGAAAATATTATAATAATGTACGAAAACCATGGAATTACATTCAACTACAAGTGCGCTCAATGGAGCGCAAATCTCCGCCGTACAGGAGTAGTTGTTTTGAGGCTGTGTAGAAGGCTAGCGCCCTCTTGCGTCCTGAATGTATTTAAATGCACAAAATCCGGATCTGGATCTGGAACTAGTTTGGTTAAAATTCGTCCAGTAGTCTTTACGTCATATCTTGATGACAAATAAACAAACGAGACAGACAGACAAACAGGCAGTGGTGACAGCATGTACAAGCCTTAGAGAGCAGTATTTGACTTTGCTGATGTTTCTCTACTATTCTATAGAACCAGCTGTATCGAAATAATGTTGAAAAAACAAACATGGTCACATTAATAGGTATAATCCGATGTCTAACACATACAAAAACATAATTATTACCAGATTACCCAGTCCACTAAAACATGTATAAAATATTGCAATGATTTACGTTCCAATGTTTGAATTTAACGAATAACTGACGCCATTTTCAACAAAATGGCGAATTGGAAAATAATGTTCAGCGTGAAACAGGAGTGGACTGAGGCAACGATTCAGTCCAGCAATCATGGCACCCTGACGTCTACGGTCTGCCGTGTTCATTGATTTGGCTTGCAGTCATGGCGTTTCTTGTCTGAATTCAAAACTCATTTTGTAGTCATGTGTTTTGACAGACCATGACTTCAGGCCACATCAGTGGTTACACAGGTCATCGGCAAATGTCTCGAACCAAGCTCCCCGTGGCCAGTCCGCGCCTGGCGTGAAATCATACCAAAACGCAATCGATTTGTTGTACAATAGGGCATACATTTGCATGCAAACTTTATGTTATTGCTAAAACGGATAATGACGTGGTATAAGGAACTATTTATTAAAGACGTATTATACACTTTCTATTTACTGAGACTAAACATTATTTTGCGAAAAGAGATGAAAGTTAGACATTCGTTAATCTGATGTACAATTATTGTTAAAAAGTCTTACTAAGGATAAATGTATCTCGAAATCTAATTAGGCTAGTGGTAATGACATCCTGTTGAAAAAAAAACAATGGTTTTAGTGTTTGCCTCACTAATTTTGACTTATTATTGTTGTTTGCTTGTAATGAAATCATCCTGTAACATTGACAGACACATACGAACCAATGGCTCGTGATGATATCCAGGTTTATACTATATATTGCATAAATATATTGCGTTAATGCGTTTAAGCTGGTACAGCGCCCCTCAACAAGCTTAAAGGGGCACCACCGTGGTAAACTGAACAAGTGCACAAGCAAGCCATTGTAACGGATAGACCATTCTGACGTGAAGGTAAATAAGCTAATTATAATCTTCCGTTGATCGACAATAGTATAATCCACCCCGACACAAACATGCAGTTTCCGTATTGCCACTTTGTAGTTATGCAAACATAGAATCAGTGCAATGAGGATGTCCTATATTGCACGACAATAGTGCCCCTTTAAGTAAATCGACGTACTATGTATGGGGCAGTCTTGATTCAAAACCTGACTTAATTTTTCGTATTACCCCGTGATGGCCAAACGGGGGCGCCATATACACATATCACGACCAAATAGGGATGCGGGCAGACCTAACAAAAAAATGTGAAAAGATCACCACAGTCCCATCAAACGCTGATGGTGGTACGTCAATGTTATTATGTCGGACGGGGATTGTATACCAGAGTCTAAAGTGCTTCACTGGGAAGCACGTGCATGTTACACTTTTGACGAGGTACACTGCAGTCACGAGCGTAAATTCAAGGAGCCTAACTGGCTTTATGTTAGAGAGATCCCATGAACAATGTGACAAACGAACCCAATATCTACCAACAATGTCATAATTATTTGGGGGTGTGATTATTCTCACACCATGTGTTTAATATACGTGTATAGGCCTATATCATTCAGAAACTCAGTTCCCAAACCTTTGGAGCGCGATGTACGTCGGTACTATGTTATCTCCTTTTGACGTAGTAGATTGTATCACATATTTATAGGAAAACTACACTAATACCCGAAATGTGGACACCACTTTGGTTAAAATAGAATAAACACTTCCACAAACAGAGAACAAGCAGCTCTTGGAGTAGTCCAAGCGTCATTATAGATGCATGGTATATGTATGTACACCTCCACCGCACGTACCGACACCGGACAGAGATCTTGTCTGCCCGTACGTACCAGTTTTGACGTTATGAATTCCGTATTTACTACAGAGCAAGTACATACTGTAGTATGCATCACTTTAACACAAAGTATACTATTGTACTTTTCTAAAAAGCATTCCCGTGGTTTTTTTATATTTCTTGACGACAAAGCAAAAGCTCCAGCGCCCGACGCTGAACTGCGAGTACTTGCTATAGTAGACCTACTTTTTGGGCGAACTACCGGTGCATTTGTCACAACAAGAGACCGAATTCACAGCGGCAGCGTCAACACTAATGAATCAACGAACACGAACACGGACAAACCAACATTTCCGCCCTAAAGGATCTTACCTTTTCTACTTTTCCCCTGTGAACTCTCATTCTTCATTTGACACGGTTGATGCTGATGCCTTTCAGCGAGTGACTTGTAAGCCATCATAACTTGCATCTCCCAATCCGTTACCTCCTTCAACATTCTCCTTAGCGTAAGGTTTTCCACTCTTAAATCGTCGACCTCTGTCGGAGTGAGTTTGGATTCGCCACTAAACTCCATGGAAGAATTCCTATCGTCATCCGTTGGAAGGGCACGTCGCCCTTTGCCGCTTTTCAACTTCTGTGGTATTATATTATCACTGTTATTCGTAATGTGGCGGCCATCGTCCTTTTTCGAAACACTTTCATTTGCCGATATCCATATATTGTTGAATATTTGTCCGACTTTAGATTCCTGACTGTCCGGTGGATCCATCCTTCGATCTAGTGTATGATCGATGTGTCTGGTTCCTTTCTGAGAGAAACACGGTTCTTTGGGAGATGGTACGAAAGTGGAGGACATCATGGGCAGTTCAGGATGTCGACCTTTGGCGGCCTGTTTTCGCTTTTGTCCCTCGTCATCGTCACCTCGAGATTTCTTGAATTTGAGAGACCTCCACCTGAATTTAGTTCGTTCGATCTTTCCCGGCCATGTCCGCGAGGTCGCTCCGTTGGATACTTCCTCGCCGTGTTTGTGTGATGGCAGCAGGGGAGGCGCGGCCGAGGACACCTGCGAAGACGACGACAATGCCGGCACATCAGTCTGACAATCGTCAGGACAGTCGCCAGTAATGCTATATCTTGATTGGAGTGATAGAAGCGAATTTATTCCAGTCTGCGAAGAACGTCCGTTGGCGTTGTTTGCCATATATAAAACTATAACATGAGGTAGAAGAGCATTGATGGTTTAGAATTGTCCGTTAACCGACCAATCTCTTTTCGAACCGATCATGAATAACTGAAGAGTAATAATTGCGAAGTACATGTATAGCTTTAATCATACAGCTTCAAGTCTGACTGGAAATTATCGCACTTTATAATAGAATCGTCGATTTTGTCAAAGTTTGCTGTGGCATCATCTTGTATGAGCTCCATTTACCCATACAATAACACTGCTTAAACCTTTAAGAAGCTCATAAATTCTTCGCAACCGGTTCAGTACTATGTAGACCATGCAGTTCGCTGTTATCAGTAAAATCGTCCTCATAGACAGCAGTTGTCGGGTGACTAATTCAGACTCGATATGGTTTGTTCGACGAGACTAAATTTCAGTCACTTACATGCAGAGGTTACCAACTACATGAACTCATATGGTGAATCAACTATACATGTTTCTGGAATAAGTTGAAATAGATAGCTGCATAGCTTTGGAATAGCTCATCATACGTCTGGTCCTACAGTCGACTTAAACGAATGTTCCATAATTCTTAGCTATTCCAAACACCGACACCCTTCACGAGATACCATCATACACTAATTCTCATACACCATCACGCAACGCCAGACGACATGCTTGCATTATTAGATTGCACAAACAGAAACGCTCGCGACATGGCTTTTCTTTTGGTACATCTTAATATCATCTATAAATATCCGCTCGAGGTCGATACCTTGGTTCGTTTATTTTAGTAAAATGTGTTTCGGATTCGTTTGAAAGTTGAACATACTTTCTCTCGTGTTTGGTTTAGATCGTCAACCTACTTACTCCTTATACCAACTGAAGAGCATGCACCATAATGTTTAGTACCGTTCGTCAATATTCTTCAATAAATTAAATAACAGACTAAGCCAAGACTTACTAGGCTGCCAGCACATAAATCGGCGATTTAGTATATAAGCAAGTTAAGTATATTCTAAAACATTATTTAGGACAGGCAGTACAGGCCTATACGTAATAGTAACATAACCCCGCCTGTGTTTAATTAGTGGACATATTTTACGTAACTATAGCTTACCCCAAGGAACACGATATAGAAATCGGGTATATATTTAAAGAGGAAGTGCCGTGGTGACAGAAGTGGGCGTTATTCGGTAGTTTATTTTTAGATATTCCATTTTAGGTTAAATTATTGATTTGTTTGTAATAATATGTCAGTAAAATATGAGTTTTGTGTGTAATTTCTCGTGCCACTGGTCA
>JAVCKS010006654.1:0-11682 GCA_032273685.1 Pteraster tesselatus
AAAACCATTAAATACAAAATTGGGTATAATTAAATAAAATTTGTATCACTTATATAATAATATAAATAGTTTATCTATTGTTGGTGCGTTTTTTGATTTTGTCCCCGTGCATAAATATCCCCCCCCCCCCCCCGCCCCTATTTTCTTACAGTTTTATTTTATTTCAACCGGTGTGATTCACTCACGTATTTCTTTGCTTATCCTTTTCAGAACTCTCAGGAGACGTGGTCCAAGTACATGGACGAAGTTGCCAAGTACAAAGCACACGTTTGTGCTGACGAGGACAAGTCACGGCCATTGGTCAAATGACACGGACATTGGTCAAATGACACGGACATTGGTCAAATGACACGGCCATTGGTCAAATGACACGGCCATTGGTCAAATGACATGGCCATTGGTCAAATGACACGGCCATTGGTCAAATGACACGGCCATTGGTCAAATGACACTCTTTAATGTCTGTGCATCACAGTTAGATCAACATTTTGAATCTATGGCATATTCTTTCCCCGATTTTTAGAAAGTAGCAAGATTATGTAGGAACTTACGTCAAAATAGCTGTTGATTTACTGGTTACACTTATAGACTTGAAAAAGAAATGGAAAAAGATCTTGACCTAAAGAAATGTTACAAATTTTCATAAAGATTTTAAACTATTTGGGTTAACGACAAACAAGCTACAATGCTTTGTGGAGAATGGATGGAATTAGTATTCCATCCATATGGTGTAACTGGGGTCAGCCCTATGTTCTCCTCATCAGCCCTATTATGTTCCTCCAGCCCCATGTTCCCTCATCCCTATGGTCCCTCAGTGGTACATTCCCTCAGCCCTATGTTCGTTCCCTCAGGCCCTATGTTCCCTAAGCCCTATATAAGCCCAGTCCTATGTTTCCCCAGCCCTATAAAACCCCAGTCCTATGTTCCCTCGGCCCTGTGTTCCTTACGCCCCGGTTTCCTCAGCCCTACATGTATGGTCCCTCAGCCCTGTGTTCCTTACGCCCTGTTCCCTCAGCCCTGTGTTCCTTACACCCTGTTCCCTCAGGCCCTATGTTCCCTCAGCCCCACGTTCCCTCAGCCCTACATGTTCGTTCCCTCATCCTTATGTTCCCTCAGCCCTACATGTTCGTTCCCTCAGGCCCTGTGTTCCATCCGACCTATGTTTCCTCAGCCGTATATTCCTTCAGATCGATGAATTGCAATCAAATAGGCCTGAGGGAACCTAGCCATGTAAAGAGCTTCAACCAGACAGTTTACCTCTTAAAAAGATTTTACAACATTCATTGTAGCATTCCCCAAATAAAAGGTGAAGGGTTTCTTATATTTTTTGAGAGTGATTGGAAATTTCAGAGGCCTATTTTAGTTTGTGTAAATGATGATGATGATGATGATCAAATAAAAAAAAACCATTTAATCAAAAAGGAAATGTTGCCATACATATTTCTTCTACACAAACAGTCTAGACTTAAATTGTGGTAAATTTTGGTTTGACGTAACATAGGGTTGAGGGAACTCGGCCACCCTCACGTTCATTATTACAACTGCCCATGTGCACAAATGAATTCCCCAGCATTTAGATTGGGTTACAAAGTTATTTGGGATTACCAAATAACTAAATTTATTTTCAAAGCACAGCGACACTTTGAAAGTTAATTCATATTAAATACCTGTCTGTCTGTCATTATCTTTCCAATCAATTAGTTAGTTTCAAGTTTGGTGAAATACTGGAATGGTATAATTTGGTTACCAGCTAGCCCGTAGACTCGTGTGCATTTTGGGGCTGTAGTATCCCTCGGTAGCCTTCAGCGCATGCGCAGTTGTTATATCGAATTGGCTGTGTGTACAGTACAAATAAATTTTCCATGCAAAAGCCATGCAAACTATAAAACACGTCAAACTTATTTCCAAAACAGCAAACAATTTGTTGGTTTATTAGATTCTCTGACAAAGTTTCATTCAATCTTCGATAAGCATGCATACATAATGTCTCTTTAATATGAATACATTGAAGCTGATAATAACGATAAACAAGATATAGCAAGAGGTATACATGGTTTACAAGGGAACTCAGAAATGTTAATTAGTATGTACCTTTAAGAGTAACTAAATACAATTTTCTTTTGGATTAAGTAATTATTTTAGCTTACCTAATTTCTGCGACACAACACAAAATATGTTACTATAGAATAAAAGAATTATAAGGGTATAGGCTCCTAAGGGGTCTCAAGTTGCTGAACCCCCCACTGGCCTTTTCCACCCTAAGCCAACTTGAGTGTGAGAACCCTGGCTGTATCGGTTTTAGGAGTCATACGAGAAACTTAAACTAGTCAAATTATCTATTCTATAGACTAACAAATCACGGAATGGTACCGAAAGATAGATCGTTCCGGCACTCCAAAAGATATGTGGTTCAATTTCCAGCCACAGCAGGTTGATTTTTGAGGTCTTGCTCAAATTGTACAAAACAAAAACATATTTTTTAAGTAGAAACATAGTTCGGAAGACAAGTACATGAAAAGCTTTAAGATTTGGGTTTGTACAAAGAAATGATTGCAAGATGTAAAAAGCATGAGTTGTATTATGTGTGTCATTTTTTCGTCAAACATTTATGAATTCATCAATAGATGCGTCGGCTTCGAACCCGGAAGATGCAAATATGGATTCTGGGATTCTTCCCAGGAGCTTCCTATTCAAGAACTGTACAAGAATAATATAACAGATCCATGTGGCTAAAGCATGCTTTGACCCACTTGAGACAATCAACATTTGGAAACCCATCACATCTTTCCTCGGGACTAATCTAGTCTAATGACTTGGCATAAATGAACACTTGCCGTTTAAGTTATTATTGCACAATATTTATTAAAATCTTATAGCCAAACACAGATGCTTGAGCAACGTGGGATCTGTTAACAGAGGAAATTACCGTTGGAAGTCGAGGTTGAGAACAACAACAATGCCATGAGTTTGGGCAGCCTTTGAGCAGCTGTGTGGAAGCCACAATTTGTTTACATTGTTATAATACAATATTGACTTTACCTATCACAGAAAATATGACAACTTTTTACTGAGATCAAAAGAGTAATTCTACAAGTAATTTGTGATGTCACCGAACCAAAGATTGTTGTCGAGTCTGCTACAAACGAGAGCCAAGAAGCTGGAATTAATGGCTTTGCCAGTCATTCAGTTCGGCAGACAAGCTCTCATGAATGTCAGGCTTTAGAGACGGAGCAACTAGTCAGGATTAATGGAGCTTTTCCCATCTTAATTTGCAACCAGTCATTTTCGTGTACACACACACACACACTTTCTTCATAATGAATATTATTTTTTCTTTCTAAACACTTACAAATTTTAGTAAAGTTTTTGTCAGACCGACCTTAAAATACACATTATAGAATACAGATTTTCTACATGATTATATTTATCTAATCATATGGATTTATACACACGATTAGTTCAGAATAACAACATCTCTGCTAACGTTTCAGTACGAACAATCGAGAAATTAGTGTTACTTGGTAATATTAGAGAGGTTCCTCATGCCTACGAGTACTAATACAGTTACGTATCCGCGTATGACACGCATATGGCAGACGATACACGCTGTTACCTACCTTGTGTGGGAATATTGGGTACAGCGGATTCGCATTATAGTGATGACGCATTCGTAACGCGTAAACGAGTGAAACCTCTATTATCGTACATCAGCAGCTATTACCGGTAATAACAAGCCAACGATCCCCAGACTACAAATTTGCACGATCAGGGGATAATTAATCTTACACTGCCAAACGAACAATCACATATTTACACACCCAGTAGTGTGTAGCTACCTTTATACATCTTAAAAAATATATGACGTACAGTCTTATACCGTACCTACCTATTCAAGCTAGTAATATACGCACAAATATATACATACGATATTATACACTACGTTTACTACACGGACCAACGTTGTTTGATGGAGACTGATGTAAGCCATCATACAGTACACAAATCAAGCATCAATCAAGACAAACTTTGTCAGGATGAAACCCTTATTTAAAAAAAACCAAAATGATAATATCACCAGGTCGTACAGAATGGTTCTCTTAAAGGTAGAGTAGCTTAATGATATCCAACGCTTTCAAAGATTAGGAATATTTGTACCCAGAAATGTTCCTCTCACATTCTGCTACATGCTAGAATTAGAGACTGAAAAATGCCGAGAATTCCCTGAAGGTTTACAAGAATTCACTTTGGGAGACGAGAGCGCCTTGGACAAATAAATCGTGTGACTAATGCAGAAATTTCTTTTTAACAGTGAAAAAATAAAGTTACAAACGGGACAGATGGGGTTTGTTTTGTCCCAATGTTCATGAAGTCTGGTTACATGACGAATGTTATCCCCACGGGTGCACGCTATTCAAATACACAATTTTGGTTGGCTATGGCTAGAGAGTTTCTGAACCTTTGTAGGGGGAAGTGTAAACTCATAACTTATAGCCTATTACTTCGAAAACATAGAATGGTGACCTTTAGGTCAAATCGAAACTCAAATTGAAAGTCAAATTATTAATATATACATTATCAACAATAATTATAGATAACAAAACTACAAATTATCAAAAACTATTTCCGATATCATTTTGGCATTGATTGATAATTATTATATTCTTATCCTAAATATAATTATTCTCCGAAAATAAACTTCCTTCTTATAACTTCCGTCTTTGACTTACCTTGCTTTTCAAGTTCATTCATCGTTTTTACATATCTGGAGCATTACACATCAGTAAGAGAAACTTTAACACTACGCTTTTACAATTTATCTCATTATTAGTTCAATTTATAGTCTGTTGTAATTATATACACAGTGTACAATTATTTGTCTTTTTTTTTTTTTACAACTTTGTTCTTTTTGCTTTGTGGGATAATCTTCATAGGAGATCATTTCTGCCCAAAGGAAACCGTTAAAAACAACGGTATTTGGAGACAGACCAATAATATATAGATCTATAGGTCAGAAAACTCTTCTTCTACTAGACAAGCAGCACAAACATGCTGTTGACTAGCAGGTTCCACACATTCAAGCAAGCATACTTTAAGCAGACTATATCTGGGTTTTTGTTTTTTTTCTTTTTTTTTCTTCTAATAATGTCAGAGAATTGTACTTTCCTGCGGGCTAGCCGGTGGAAGTTCACTTTGCAAGACGTAGTCTTGACAAGTGAAGTCGCGCCTATTTCCGGAAGCCGTCACAGCCGATGGGAACTGTGAGGGGGCGGCATGCTTGAGCGGTGTGTCCGCTCCCGGAGAGACGTTCTCCCTTTCCAACGAGGGGGGATGTCGTAGGGGTACGAAGGGTTCGTCGTCCGGAATCCGCTCTGCCGACGAGAATGATGCCGGTGCTGTGATGACGTCCGGCCCGAACGGACTTGCGTGGACGTTGACGATCTCCTTGCTGTTGTTGTTGAAGCCGAGATCCGCGAGGACCCAGGGCTGATCGAGGTCGATCGCGACGATGTCGTCGTCCGGACTCAGGTCCGAGGAGGTCGGCCACACCGATTGATACTCTGGATGGGGCTGGGGTAGCGTCTGCATGGCCATCTGAGCGTAGCTTGTGTCCGACTCCTCCCCGGGATCGCTCCGCTTGAGCGGGCGATCGGACGGCACGTCTTTGCCCGGATGCTGCGGAGCGGGAGGAAAGACTGCCCCCAACTGGAGGTAGTTCATGCTCTCCGATTCACTGCCGGAATAGGATGACGTCGACGGTCGTTGTTCGGCTCTGACCCCAGGATTGGTAGCCGGTGGCGTGTCTTGCCGCGAGGTAGTATACTGCACACTCTCACTGCCACTGCGTTCGGATAGACGCCTCGGCGGGAGGTCTATCTGGCTGCCGTCCGACCTCTTGCACGCCCGGTAGCTGTTGACGAAGTGACCGCCCTCTCCGTCGGCGAGGCCATCCTCGAAGACGGCGTCTTCGTCATCGTCCTCGATGGACAGCATGTGCTGCTTCATGCGCAGGTCCTGGTCCGACTGCGACTGGAGCGACTGGCCGTAACCACTCGAGGAGCGGGCGTAGGACACGGCTGCGGCGGTGATGGCGTTGCGGTTCGTCGTGGCATCGAACCCGACATCAATGTCCGGCGGCATCATCTCGTGGAAGCCCTGATCGCTGCTGCACCCCGTGCTAGAACTCATACTACCCTTGTTGGACACGATCTCCAGCTCGTGGCCAAGAGGGGGCGCTTCGCAGGTCTTTAGGACGTCGTAGTATTCCTTTTCCGGGCGGCGTGCTGCCAGGCGACTGTTGAATTTGAATTTGTCGTTCTATAACGAGGGAAGAAAAGAGAAAAAGTGTAGGATTTTCGAAGAAAACTATGCATGTAGGTTCTCATTAAAACTGGTTCTTATTCTCTCCGACAAATACACGGTGCATTTCGAAAGACCTAAATGTATCAATTCCTACCGTGTATTTATTTATTTATTTTTTTTGTAAGATCACAAACAAAACAATCATTTTAGGATCGAGAATGGAGTAATTTTTGTTCAGGAGAACTACCGATTCTCCTTTATCAGCTTTCCACCGAGTGACATTCTTGGATGATTGAAGAAACAATATATATAAGAGCTTGAGTTTTGGAAGGTGTCACCGAGTACGGAGAGGGGGAAATCTTACGGAGGGGGAAACCTTACGGATGGCTCGAGGATGCCGTCGATGAAGTATGGGTCCGGCGGCGGCTTCAGCAGCGGGGAATGGCAGACGGTGTACAGGCAGAAGAGCAGAGACACAATGGAGAACGCACTGATGAGAATGCCGATGATAATGGACGTGACTGGAAAGGGGAAAAAAAAAAAAATGAGTTCACATTGATTAACTCTGATGAAAGGGATGGAAATAAAATGTAGCGTGGCGTCCGGGTTGGCTGTCTGGGGGAGCTGGAGATGTCAGGGGGCAGTGGGGTAGCGGGAGTCAGAAGCAGGGGTGGTGGGGTAAGGGGTGTTAGGAGGGGGGGGGGTTAGTCAGTTGCATGGTTTTACTCTCCCTGTTTTTCCCCAGCATTTTTCTCATTATTATTTCTGCAACTTTAACATCTTCTCATGACACAGATCCTTCCCACCTGCTGGAACACGTACCGACTACCCCTTCTACCTACTCCGGTACGATACACCAATATAAACGCAAAACCCTGCTTACTTGAATAGCCCGCACCGCACATGTGGCTCTCCATGACGGCCGGCGGTCCCACCAATGCCTCCTCCTCTGAACCGGTCACGGCCAGCACCTCGAACGTGAACGGCTCGGCATTATCGTCGAATGCCGTACAGTTCAACTTGAGCGTCACGTGGGCCACCGACGTGGACTGGCTGATGCTGCGGTTGGCTGGGTAGTCGCTGGGTCGGTAACGCACCTCGTAGGCGACAAACGGGCCGTTCAGCGCCTCGGGTTCGGCCCACGACAGTTTGATCTCCGTGGGGGAGTGCTTACCGGAGACCAGTTTCAGAGGCCGGCTGGGCTCTGTGTTAGCCAACAACAACATGAAATATAGATAAGCGCTCATCCAGTATTATCAGCCGATGATGATACTGGATATATATTTGACGTTGTATGTCAAAACCAGAAGGAATTGGACAGAGCTACGAATGGAGGAACAGCTGCACAATGTCTTGGGGTGATTTTTTTAGCAGTTTGTATTTTTTTGTAAATTTACAATGCTACACCTGTTGAAAATGTTCTGTAAATGTTCCTAAGTGAAATGTCATTGAAAAAGCTAACAGTTTTAGACAGTCATAACCCACTTAGTAAGGCTATTTCTCAAACTTGAAATGGATATATCTCAGTTTTGATATTTCGGACAGTCTGATTTCAAATCTAAATAACTTGACTTTGAAATATCCCATTTGAAAAAAGAAAGTGGCATTGTAAAGTGGCAAGGTCTATATTTTACCAATATACCAAAAACCCTAAATTGACCTCCTGCCCAATTTTGCCTGGTTTTGACGTACTGCGTCAAATATACATATACGCGAGTATTATTACTGAGAGCAAAGACGGCCAATGACTGGCTTCTCGTCAGCTGCGTGTAATCTCACCCCTTCGGTACAATACCCCTCTCCCACCCCTGCGACCTACCTGCAGGCAATGTTCTGACATTCTGGGAGACCGGCCTACTCTTCCCAACCTTGTTGAAGTTGCTGATGTTCACCTGGTACTCGACGTAAGGGAGGAGGCCCCCAATCAGGTACCTGGTGGCCAGTACACCCGCACGAACGTAGCTGTCCCCGAAAAAAATCATATAAATTTAAGTCCTCTAAATTTAGAGTAATTCATTGGTGTAGCTAGCGTTACTTCACCTCTGCCGTTCCCGGTCTAATATTGCACAGAAGGGGGGAGACACTTAAAAGCCTTGCCATCCAGCATAGCCGGCTGTAGTGTCTGATCATGGCCTCACCTTGAACATTTAGTGAATGTAATTGTTCCATACATGGTTCTTTCACGGAATATAAAACCACAAATCTCGGATTAAAAAAAAAAAAAACCTTGGGTGATGGGGAGGAAATAAACTCAATAAACTTGATGTTCAATCTGATGTGACCCCTGACCCTACTTACACGTTCTCGGGGGCCTTCACATTGATCCACTCCACGGTATAGCTGGTGATGACACCAGTGGGATTGGACGGCTTCTGCCAGCCGACGAGAATGCTGTACGCTGTCACTTCGACAGCGTTGACATTCTCAACGAGAACAGGCTCTGTGGAAGTCCATAAATTAGGCTGTCAATTTGTGACACTGTGCCCTGTTACGTTGGCAAATGTCTTATCTATTACTATCACTCTTAATGGGGGAGTCAGGTACTTCATTCAAGTTAGTCATCACAAGGATTTAGAATACTATGGTACTGCCTTGTATTATTGTGCGTACGTACAAAATGTGTACTTTTTTGGTCAAGTGAAATCATGGAAGGGATTGTTTTTTTACCTGCTGTTAGGTCATCGATGTCCAATGAAGCGACTGGCCCAATGAAGCCCTCAAGCGTGTATGCCCTCAGTAGGACCTCGTAACTCTCAAACTTGTTCAGACCTGTTGGAATGTACGGGATGACTATTAACAAACATGGCCTGACGTCCAATGAGTATACACAACGTTTAGTTCATTTGTGACGCGTCAATATCAAAAGGTACCCGCTTGTCAGCCCGTGAAATCCCAAGTTTATATTGGCACGGAAAGTCACAACATGTCGAGGCCGGGGTCGAATTTATGATTCACATTTAGTGTACTTCAACAGGAGAAGTAATAATTAATAATTGAATACCATCCAAGTTACTAAAAATGAAGTTAAAATCATCACTATCTGTTTTAGTTTTCGACTAAAACCTTGATTTGAAGCCACAAAAGTTGCTAACTAAAGTTTCATAGCCTTCCCACAATATAAATTGGTTTTAGCTGAAGAATTAAAGGAAATTTGTGAAACTCAAGCAAAATTAACATTTATTTATTTAGTAATTTTTTTTTTGGGGGGGAAGGGAGGGGTTTAATTGTACTGACCTCTAAGAACATAGGTCAAATCATGAACGTCGACTGGTTGGTAATCAGGTGACACAGACAGCTGATAACCTCGAATGAGCCCGTGGCGTTTGTCATCACTTGGAGGCTAAATACAAGACAAGGATAAGACCCTTAGGACAGTAGATTTAATTTAAACTTCAATTTTATGTTCAGGTAGTTAGGTATTTCTTAAGTTTTATTTCTTTATACATGTATATAGTTTTCAGGTGGAAAGGGGTTATCTCTGGCGCTTCACGGCTGGTATACGTCTAGCGTCTTGCCAATAAAGGCCTTCTGTTTGTGCAATATCTCATTCTAAAGCAACCACCTGATTATTAATTGAACATTTGTGTTACAATCAAGGGGAATGAGTCGCACGTCGAGGATTCCCAAAGTGAGATATGGTCAAAATAGTTCAGGGGGTATTTTTAGGCAGTTTTGAGATTATTGAAAATGTTTGAAGTTTCAACCATTATTTATCACATGTGGTAACTTAGTTTTATAGACATGTCGTAATAATGACACAAAACATGATTGTATAAGCAGTGTGGCACACATTATGACATTATTAAACAAAAGTTAATGCTGTTTTTCTCAGATTGATGTTTTTTGCTGGTATTTCAACAAATTTATATAACTTGAAAGCAAAACACCTAATCAACATGGGGTTTTCAGTTAAAAAAGCTATAGATGCCCTCTTTAATATTACATGAAATTTTTGATCAGGGCCGACATGTGACTCATTCCGCTTGATCATGCCACATTTAACATTATTTCTCAAGGAGGCTCGGTCTGAAATCGAGAGATGGATGACATCTTAAAAACTAACAGCTACTTTACCTGCCAATTGAGGCAAACATCCCTCTGGTAGCGATCGGGGTTGATCATGTTCTGGCGCAGGTTCAGCACGGTTCCACTTGGGGCTAACAAGAAAATTGTTTTTTTTAAATGGGGGTAACATTGCGATATGACATTCACTGTTACGGGTTTGTTTGCCTGTACAACTGCATTATGAATATAAGTTCAACACTCTCGAGTATTAAACTTTGATTATCCTACTGTAAAATAAGCAAAACTCAACATCAATTTATCTCCTCAAAGACTCGGCCAACACCGCAGTCCGTTTGTCTGCATTCATTTTTCTCCTTAATCACTTGCCCAACACTGAAAACTGTTTGTGTTTGTCTTTATTCATTTTTTCCCCAATGGCTTGGCCAACCATTCTGAAATAGCTGATTTTTCCATTTTCCCAAATTTAGGCCGATTATTAGCACTTTGGGCTAGTCTGCATGTTGTTGTGCCTCTCCCTAGGGGCTGGGGGAGAGTATGGAGGAGTGTGGTTTCATAAAGATTGGACCATGTGGGGAAAAAGCTCCAGTGTTCATGAAACTCAGTTAAGATTATTGAGATAATGCGCAAACAAATATCGGTAGTGTCATTTTTTAGTGTGGTCAAAACTACAATATGGTGGTTGTTGCGGTTGCCCGTCATGACAGCGATCTATTTTCTCCGTCCAACAGAAGAAGACCTAAAATTTGAATTTCTTCCCGTTCTCCGGATTCTATCTCCGGCCAATATGACCAATATCAAAACATTCATTATAGTATTCTGTATTTTTGTTAATTTCTTTACAGACAAAAAATCCCCTTTGTCTTTAACCGTGATAAGAGAGGGTAACGTTAATGGCACTACCTGCTTCAGGGGAGAGAATCGTGAGCGGTGCGGTCCATTCACTCCATTTCCTGGCGCCGTACAGCCTACACTTGGCCGCCAGGGTGTAGTTGGTGTAGGGTCTTAGGTTCTTCAACAAGAGGCTCGTCTCGCCTCCATGCTTATGTTGTGAATGAATACAAAAATACAACTAAAATGTAATAATGCTCTCTGTGTAGGTTAAAGTCGGCACAGTTTGGGTTTTGAACGACATCTGCCGATCGGGTCAGTCTACCTCGAGCTCCGGGGAGAAGAATCTGCTACACCAATACCGGAGGGGACCTCTTTTGGTAGTGTCAAAATTATCGAGATCCAGACCATTCTACTTGTGCACACAGACATTCCACCAACGTTGAAGGACATGTGCGTATGGAATACTTATTTGCGGTCGGGGGGGGGGGGGGGGGGCGGCTTATAATTGCCAACGCAGATTTATAT
>JAVCKS010006665.1:0-14511 GCA_032273685.1 Pteraster tesselatus
CAATCACATTCCTGTTAACATCAACATTTGGGATGTTAGCAGAACTTTACAAAACCGTTTTGGACTAAGGAATCAGCCGTCGGCTTGTTGAATTATGCTCGAAGGAAGAGCCCTCATGCGACAAAAAAGAAAAATTTTGTCGCATTCTCCATAGGAAATATGATCGCAGTTGAACGAATGAACCCCCCAAAGACGTGACAAAACATATTTCGTTTTGGACTAAGCTTTACGATAAACGGTTGCAAAGTTATAATAACAATCATTGCCAAGAACCCCGGTTTTGAAGAAAATTTGTACACAGCGCGGCACGGCGCGCGCCCGCTGACTGTTTGAACAGATTACTTTACACCACAAATTCATATGTACATGTACGTGTAGCTCATTGAAATTTACTACAGTTGTATACTTTACATTAAAATATTAAATTATTGAGTTGTTTATAAATTCTAGAGTTTCCTTTTTCCCTTTCAATGTGGCTCTGATAATTCATGACAATTGTGTATAAATGCAATGAGGCATTTAATTCTACAAAGGTATGTAAATGCTTGCTTCCAATTGTAGAGAGACCATGGGGTCAAAGTCACACATTACTTTCCTAACTTAAAGTCAAACATACCTACATGTACACTAAACAGGGACATGTGTAACAGTGTAGATTACAACCAGTACTTACGGTACATAAATGTATGTCTCCCAATTGTATTTCAGTAACTGTTTGTATCATTCTGCATCATTTAGTATAGCAAATACATACAACGTAGATGTTTAATAATGAAATTTTAGAGCATAATGATGAAGTACAATTTGCAATAAATCACTGCAATAAATTAGTTTATGTTACTTACATACAATGTATATTAACACAATTAGGCAAGTCCAAACAAATTATAATGAAGTCGATTTCGACTCCACAATAAAATCACGATTCAGTTTAAATTGACCCCAAAACAAAATTCATACCTCGGTGATTTGATTAAGTTACAAATAAATTAAAAAACTCTATACGACGCATGCATTCTTGTGTTATCTTGTGTTAATATCATTTCAAAGCACAATACTGAGGTAATTGCAGTCAATGATAAGTTTCTGTCACTCAATATTTCTATGTTCCTTCATATCATTGTGTAACAATTATAGAGGGGAGTTCTCACTCTACTTTTTCTGTTAGTACAATCTTGTTATCACGATTTCTTCTAACTGCTTCAAAACTACGAAATGATCAACAATTAAAAATGGAAAACCATGTCATCTCTAAAAACCTGAAAACCACCAACAAAATTTGACACCAGACATTTCAAAACTTAAACCAATTTCATGGCAATATTTATGAAAAACGTTTATACTGGTACATATGTACATGTAGTTGGCTGCTTCAGATTCATGTACAGTATTAAATTGGCTTAACAGTTCACAATGTAATGTATCATTGTATGTTATTATGTTTCACACCTATTTTGTTTAACCTTGTACACTACTAGTTATAAGAAATATAGGAAACCAAATCATTGTTTAGGGAACAGAAAAGTCTGGTTTGGGGGTGTTTTAAATAACATTAAAACACACGTCATGTTCAGCTATCTACAAAAGTCTGAAATTTGAACCATGAGTGTAATGTGTATGTACTATTAGTGAAATAAATCTGAGTTTCAACATTGTTCAAAAACTCAGAGGGAACAGCAACATCTCTTTAGAACCACACTCCAGAAATGAGACGAAATATTCACATGGTGTTATACCCACAAGTTCTTTATTGCTTTCTCACCATATGCAAAGCTTCAAATCCCAGTCCTGTCCTTCCCAGAAGGACAGACTTGCCTATAATATCACTGGCGTCAGGACATGAAGGACAACCAAAGCCAAATTGTGGCCTTGTGACATTCCAGGCCTGCATGGATGTTTCACATTTGACTTTAATTGGTATTTATATTCAGGCTCTTTAAGAGAAGTACAGGTACATGAAGTTTGATACAGGTTTTGCCCCTTCCCCTTGCCACAAGGCTCTGTATTGCAAACCTATGTACAGAAAATGACTTTACACTTTGAGAAGTGAAAAGAAAGCCCGAAAATAGGAGAAAAGCTACATGAGCATGGTGAAATACAGGCCCTACAGTGTACATATGACCTGTCCTCACAAAACCAGGATAAAGTCGCACAAAGCTATTTCTCAGTATATTATGGCTTTTGAAAGTCAAAGTTGGAAGGGGTAATCGATTTTTTAATTTTACATTATTTCAGATGTTAACCTTCTATCCTAGCATTATATCCTAAAGTTATGTTATCATAATCAGAAAAGGTAGTTTTATGGAAATGAACATACATTTTCCTGCACTGCATCATTAGGTGTATTTTCTTTCTAGTCTGTTTTCTCGTAATTTTTACTTCATGATGAATCTCATGTCTTTTACATGCTCTGCTGTGCATACTGACGGTCAAACACCAAAGTGTCAAATACATGTACCATTAGATAGGGGTATTTCTACTGAATTAAAAAATACCAACAACTCAAATTTGGCTGTGGAATTTTGTTTAGTCTCTGAAAATGGCAAGCTTGTAACTATTTAAGCACTGGAAACTCGAAAAGTAATTTCCTCTCTGAAAGGGATAATATATCAAGGTCTTCTAACTTCATACAGTGTAGAGTAAATAGTGTGCCTCGGGTGATGGTAGATTTTTATTGTGTGTATGATTTTTTACTACGATACTACGGTACTTGTATTCCATATCAAATATTATTTTTTAGAGATGTACATGTACATTGTACATGGATATTTTGAAAGGATTCTTGTCATAATTAATCAGTATTTGTGCATGTACTGAAATAGTGTTCGTACTGACAAAAATGTTCTATAAGGCCAAAAAAAAAAGAAATCCGGTCTCTGGTCAGACCAACGTTTTTTTTTTTTTTTAAAGAGAAGGTAGGTAATATTTGTTTGTACTGCTATGCCTTGGTGTCCTCCACACCTGATTGGTCCCTCTTAAGGCCGGTTTCCACTTCGGCGATTTTAATCGCGCACCCACGCGACCACTTATCTGGGCATGCGCAGTTCATAGCCTCGCTGAACTCTGGGAATTCCTTGCGAGCGCGCGACCAATTTTGGGAGTTTAATCTAGTTGAACTTTTTTGCGACCAAAAGTGATTGGCTGCGCAGCCAATCAGATGAAAAGTCATTTGCATAATGTTGTAAAACATCGGTTTCCACTTTGGCGACTGTGGTGCGCGACCGTATGGAGCGTGCGACCAAAATCTCCAAAGTGCAAACCGGCCTTAAGGAGATGACAACGGATATCGAAATAAGTGGCATATTTACTTCGCAATAGGTACATTTGTACATTTAAATCAAACTCTATTCAGATCACCACGTTCACAACACGGACGCCGCCATTTGCATTGTTTGCGATTGAAATGCATGCAGCTGGCATGCAGTACACGTCACGTCCTTGCAAAAACTAGGCCTATAGAGGGCGCTTTTTGGAACTTTTCGGGGAAAAAAGCAATGAAATTTGTATTGATACATACACTGTATTTAGGAAAAAAGTTAAAAAGATTTTATCAAGTTTTGAGACTTCCTGGTTCTTTGGTTAGTTGATACATTGTAGAAGTTCTTAAGTTACCAGAGTAATTTCTCTCACGTCTGCAATAACTCTCTAAATTTAGGCCTTAACTCTTATTCCTGTTATTGCCTTGAAAACGATCCTCATGAGAAGATCGAAACATCGGCAAAACAATGAATTACTTTGGTAACATAAGAACTTCTAAAATGTTATCAATTTGTTTTGTTTCTTGGGGAGGGGAGAGAAGAGTATACATTGTAACACATTGTGATTCTCAGTGCTTTGTGTTATTCTAATGTGTCAGATCTCCAAAGCCGTAAATGTACAAAGCTCAGCGATTTTTAATTTCGTCGTACAAGTTTGTGCAGTATACTGTTACTGTACTGTGGTACTCATGGTAGTAATTGTACGATTTAATATTATTTTGTTGAGAAATTAAATTACATATACGCCCCTATTAGGAAAAGGTCATATAATCGAGTAATTACTAAGCAACCCACATTTCAATACTTACGTAAACAGTGTTGTGTTGAACATTAAGAAATTTAACAGAAGTGCTCAACCGAAGCGATTCTTGTACCGTGTCGCCCACCGCCAGACGGGCATCGCCGTGCACCACATCGAAGGGGAAAAAGTTTTCCCTTGCTAAACTTAAAACTGATGTGCAAACTACTGACAGTATAAAAGACGTCCAAAAAAGAGTACAGGAAACAGACATGTTGGCCATGATGCGATCCTAGTGGTGAACCACCGATCTTGATACACAGATTTCGGAATCGAAAGCTATAAGTGCCGATCGAAAAATTGTAGTTACTCTTTTTTCTGATCAAGCCGATCCGTCAACTGGCCGCGACACACGTTGCCTGCAGAATGCACGGGCCGGGATACGTACACACACGTGGGTGTACGTACGTGTATACTCATCACACCACACGCAACACACAATAAAGAGATACAAGTTTGTATAGGGTAGAGCCCTCTCGTGACTTCTCAGTGTCAAGTTTTATAAACCGTAGGAAAGTTTAGGCATTTCCCGTCTGAATTTGTGTGAATCTAGATGAAATCTTTCTTGAGCTTCGAGTCCACGTACAGTCCAGCACTACCGTGATTTGTTTTTGTTACAGATATTAAGATTCCCCAGAATCGTTGGATATCGTCACGACCCTACCTTTTAGCCAGAATTGGAGAGGACCAAATATGTTGATGCATTGTATTATACGTTTTATCAGTTATTGTGAAGTAAAAATATATGATATATTAAATTATTTAAATTTAAGTCATCTTGTTTTTTACGTTATTTGTATGAAGTTGATTTTTAGTACCCAGCTAAACAAATTGTTGTCGAACCAGCGGTCGAACCACTTAACTCATGAAATATGCACCTGTACCTGAGGGCGCCATACATATTTAACGGACTGGACCGGTCCTCGGGAACCTAGCCACGTTTGTTTGTTTCTTGGATTTTTAACCATTAAAGGGGAGTAGGGTTTGTCGGACGCGAACTCTTTCGTGAGCGAAACATTCGAGTGCAAAATATTAAGATTATCTAGAAACTTTTCCTAACCACTCGATATCATCGTCACGAATCCTACCCATTTCGCTAGTGATAAAAATCTGATCCAGCGATTAACATTCTTTGGAATATTTGTGCTGGAATATTTTGCTCCTACAATCCGCTCCGTACTATGATAGGTAATTAGAGGCTCCAGTAAGTTTTCTTTGAACATCACAGAGTATAGTAGAGACGGGAAAGCCGATAATTTCGTGCGGTTATAAAAAAAAATCATCCGAAAGTAACGAAAAGGTAGGTTCACTGGTATCGTTTTTTCGTGTGACGTATCAATTGTGAATAAACCGCAGGAAGTTCTTTTTTCGTCTGTTTTGGGTTTTTTAATCGAGGTGATACGGAAAACTTTACTCTCAAGCCTCGAAAACCCGCGTAGTATCACGTAGCGAAATATGAGAGTCGCTGACTCGCTGATATCATCACGCGACACCCGGTAACGAAGATGATATCCAGCGAGTTAACAATCGGATTAAAATCTTTTATTTTTAATGCATGTGTTCCTATACCCAGCAATTCCCCCCCCCCCACATTTTGATTTAGGAGAAAATATTTACCAAGGCACAGAACGAGACCGAAGACCGAGAATTTTCTGCGGTTCAAAAGAATAAAGATTCACAGTTAGACCGTTTTGTAAATTAATTTTATGAAATTACACTGTATTTTGTAAAGGCGTATTTCAATATTTGGTTATAATTTACAATACTAACAATCATTATCAAATAATTATTACCTTTGGATTTTTCTCATCAATTTGGCGGATCAAAGTCAGGTCAGGTTGGGGAGTATGCTCAGGAGCGCAGCGCTTTGCCGTGTCGATCACCCGCCTAACCGCAAGGGAATCCGCCCTGCGCCCGCAAAAGCCGACTGAGCCCTCTGCCTCTGACAACTTGCCCAACAAATCAGGCGGGTGATAGCGCCCTCTATTGACAAAAATATTGACATAAACAGAACACTAAAGTACTATAGCGCCCTCTATTGATTGGCAGATTGACAGAAAAATTGACATAAACGAGCTATCGAATTTCCTGATCTTGACCTTTGACAGATTTGGGCCAAACTCGAGGAGGACCGAGCCACGGACACAACCTTCCTTGTGTACAAATTTGAAATAATCCGGCCGACGGTTTGACCACGTTGCTACGTCTCTTTCTTGATACCAGCAACGTTGCCCTTAACGTTGTGGCAATGAGTGTCACGAAGTTAATTGGGTGTGATGAATGTTTCTCTTTAGTTGTTAGTTGTTAATTGTACCCATTTGGCAGGCCATATCAGGGCGTGGCACCGTAGACGTGAAAATGTCGCCTGATCGTTGGAGTGAGAACTCCGGGAGTTATTGAGAACTTTCTAGCTTGTCGTTTTGAAAAAGAGATCGATAGTTTCACACCGAAAACCAAGTACAACTGAAACCTGAATCACCGTGAACTGAGTGAAGCCAGGATCACCGATTATACCTGGATTTCCCGATTAGACAAACGTGAAAATAACCTAGCAGAAAGGGCGTGGCAGATCCGAAGGGCACTAATAAGCTACCACAAGTCGGAGGACGTATCGCCGCGTGGTCTAATCTCAGACACGAAGTTCTGAAGTTCGTCCTGAAACTCATCAAAGGACGAATGAAACTGAGTCAGTAGTTTAATTATACAGTAAATGGTTTCACTAACCTAGCCCAGTTACCGATACTTTAGGATACGCCATGTCTGTTTAATATAATAAAATATTATTTAAATCACCTTTAGATTTCTTCTTGGCGTGATTATTTTACATCGACTAGGCCAATGGTTGGAGCCTCATGGGTCTAATAGTTCAAGGGGCGTGTGACAATGAGCCAAACACGTCCTCACAATGTTGGTCAACCGGTTAATATAACGTGGTACTGAGCAACGTTAACTGTTATTTTATGTCACAACAACCTACGACGTATTCGCTAAAGTAATACAGACGTTGTTGCAACATTCATGACATGATAACTTGGCATCCCATTTTATTTTCTCTAGTGCATAAGACATTTTGCGATTTACAGTATATGTAATTAATGTTTTTATTTCATTACTGTTATGTACATGCGTACCAGAAAAACCTACATTTAATTACTTGAGAATAAGTCAATAACTTTTTAAATAAATTTAAAGTACAGAATGAAAATAGTAACAATTGTTCCATAAAAACGTTACAGAATGTTATATCATGCATCAGCTGTTGTAATTTTGTTGTAAACTTTAGTGACGTCACATACGCAAAAGTACCCGGATGCATGCGGACAAACATTAATCCAACCTGCTGATCGCGTGTTTCTGCAGTATTGAATAAAAACTCGATATTGCAAATTAAGTATTGTCTGATCAAAAACATACTAATGCGTGTATTGAGTTTTAAGTTTAAAATCAACCGGCAAACATTTCTGTTTGGGTCTGTTTGTCTGCAAGCTCTTCACCTAACCTGGCCGCATACAAATAGTTGTTATCTTCCCTGACCCGGAAAAATGAACCCAGCCCGATATTGTTTTGGATTTTCTTTTATCTAAAAAAAACCCCGAAAACATGCAAAACAATGCATACAATTAAAATAAGTACCAACGAAGTAGGGGTTCGAATTTTGCCCCTTTTTACTAGGAACTTAGGAGTGATGTGGACTGGCCCCGCAACGCCTTGTGCCTCTGTTTACTATAGAAAATAAGAAGCGAGATTCCCATCTTCTTGGTAATAATAATAGTGAACATGTATAACTTAGCGCCGGTATCCGCCAAGCTTAACGCTAATGGCGCTACAAATAATTACAATTATGTACAATTGGTAGACATTTTCTTTATTGAGAATTTTGTTACATGTATATACTACCCAGGAAATAATAGTACTCAAGTATTTAATTCCAGCTACAGTATTTGTAATTTTATGTCATTTTGTAATTAACACCGTGGTAAGTAGTGGTGGTACTAAGACTAAAATTAAAGAACAGCATATTGTGTTATTGTTGGTACATTCTATAATACATTTATTGGATAATAATAATGTACAAACCAAGTAGTATTTGGTGTTGTTTGCGCAAATTCTAATTCGACGTACTGCAAGTGCAATACTCAAAATATGCATATCAGTATAGTTAAGATGTACAAATCGTTATTATTGCTACACAAGAAAATCAATATTCAACATCCCTTTTTGTAAAACGCAATTTGCAAGATTTAAAAAGAGCTTCATTATCTGTGTTGTTCGAGCAAAGGTGGTAACACAGATTCCTATTCAAGGTGAAACGCGTCTGAAATTGGACAGCATTGAATACTAGAAATACATGTACGTGTACATGTAGTGTTAACCCGGCGGCCCAGCTAATCTTAATGTACTTTACGGTAAACTCCCGTCCGGCCTAGCTGCTGCATGTTAAAATGAACTATTGGCGGACAGCAAGCGATTTTATATCAGAACAACTTATTATCAGAAAAATCTTATTATGAAAATATTTGTACACGAACTGTGCCCCAACTGAGTAAATACAGTAAAACCCAAATTCAATACTTGTCTTAGGACAAATAGTTGTCAGCGGTAATTTAATATTAAAATCAGAACCGACTTAATTCGCACATCTTTGTACAGATGTTTACATAGTTAAGGTATATTCATAAACAGAAAAAGTCTGGTACTACGTACGGTAAGGTAATCGTGTCAAACATCTATGGCTTATACTTGGTATTGGTTTTCTCCAAGTAACCCCATGGAGGAATTTAAACTGGAGTTTCGTTGAAGGTGAACTATTTTGTATTTATTATTTAGGAAGGACGGGTCTTGCAAAAGGGCTAGCTTAAACTTAACTTTATCATGCTGGGAAATAGTAGATTGTTGTAGCTGGTTCCATGCTTTGATTGTGCGAGGAAAAAAATTAGCTTGCAAAAACTTTAGTAAATTGGGTCTCGACAGTTTTGGTGGCCCACTTAAAACTACTGTACAGTAACTAGTATTTGCTACAAAACAAAATAAACATGCCTTCAAGAAATAAATTTCACGCATATTCCTATTGGCCTCACATTGTTACAAAAGTTTTTGCATTCTGATTTCTGTGGTCACGCAGACTTAGAGTTTATAGCTTCGAATCTGTACAATCTATGAGGACGTCCCATTTTCCAGTAGCGTGACAATAGTGCCACTTTAAACCAAGGGAAATTCCAGGCCTGCAATTAAATGGGAAGGGTTGCCCCTGCATGTGGCCTTGGCACCCCTTTAAGCATTTACATTGTACTAGTTGTCTTGGCCTTGGTGCCCGTTTCAAGGTTTTTTGTACAAACAAACTGAAGTGTCCTTTTAACAAATCAAAATAGCTTTCCTTTTCAAGGCTGAAATTCCAGGCTTGTTAATTTATGTACCGGTAATCAAAATAACTACCGTAGAGGCGGCAAATTTGGGGAGAATGACTGAGTTGCAAATGTCAAATGACCAAACTGGCAGGGGGAAAAAAAACACAAAATCCAAGATCACTTGGAAAAATATATCTGTACTTGAACAGAATAAGAAATTCACAACATCCTCTTGTGACAGCATCGTAGATCTACAGTGATAGCACGATGCCTCCTTGGGAATCTGTATACCGTTACATCACCAAGTCTCCGTCAGTTTTTATTTTATCACATCTCGCGGTGCCTCGATCACATCTAATTGATTGTTCGTATTTTTGTAGAGATTTCTCTTCACAAAGATGTTGTTGATTCTCCTACATATAAGAAATGTTCCGTAGCCAGTCAGTACGAGCATACTGATAGTGAAGGTCTTGTACCCAATGTCGGCCATTTTCTTTCCCACAGCCGACGACATTTTGATGACTGATGTTGACAAATCTGTTGGTTGTGAAAGGATGAATTTATATATCATTAGAAAAGCTGTGATATGATGTAATATGATGGAGAATATGGACACAAATCAATACAAAATACTAATACTTTAATGCATAGGCTTCTATCAAGTAAAAAAGTCAAACAACTGACAAATTGCAATTTGCACTTGAATAAATCCATGCTGGCAGCTATATAGCTATGATAATACTGAGGGACAATTATAATATTACTGAATAGAACCATTTGTAAAAAGGAATCGGAAGATGAAAGTGAATAAAAGTGAAAACATTCAAAGAACAAACAATCAGTTTTCTGGAATAATCTGCTTAGTGTGTATGTAGGCCATACAATTTATGAGCGTGGGTAGGCTATCACCTCTTTCATGAAAGAGCATGATTTTGAACAGTAAGTAACTACCGGTATGTAACCAAATAAACCTGAAAATGTGTGCTACACACTAAGAAATAAATGTTCAAATCTGCACCCAAAGAGATGATACAAAAGCAGCACCAGGGGTAAATCTGCAAGTGCTCCAAATGTGGAACCCTAGTACAATTACAATTAGGGTGTCGCCATTGTTATTGTATCAAAATGTGCATGCACCTTCATTTCTCAGTGGGTATAAACTATTACTAGCTAGAAGAACAGAAACATTTGTTCCAGTTAGCCAGTCACATGGCTAACTTGTCTTAAATTTGACAAATATTTAATTCTACTTATAGTCATAGTATGTTGTTGCATGGAGGTATAAAATACCTCCTTGGTTGTTGTAACAGCACGGAGGAAGGAACAAATCATCCAAATTTGTTTTAATACTCTTATCTTTATTCTTTGTCTGTGTGTTTCCTAAGGCTAAGCCAAGTAGTAGTAGTAGTATCACTATAATCAGTAACATAATGTAAATGTTACCTTAAATTGCAAGTTGTAACTCGGTTTTAGAAGTTCTACGACTCAGGCAAAGCAAATCAGTACGTCATATGATGTACTATTTTGCACAATTTGTAGAATGTGCTGTATGACCACTCAACATTTTGTCTCGTCTGGTACCCTTGTCTGTAGCCTACTTATTAAGTGTAGGCCTAGTTCAACTTGTACCGCACATGTACGGGTAGCACTACATCACGGGCGTTTGATGTGCCGCAAAGCATTATGGGTTGTGGGACGTTTTTTTAACTGTCTGAATATTCGTGAGAGTTATCGCTTGACCGCAGCCGCAGGGTCGTCTGCCATGCCCTAACTAAAACCCTACCCTTAACTCTAATTCTAACCCATAATGCTTTGCGACACATCAAACGCCCGTGATGTAGTGCTAGCTACCGGTACCCGGTACCTACTTTATACTATACTGTACACAGTACTGGCTAGATCTTGTCATGACATTGGATTGGCCTTTGAAGTCTGGGTATTTTAAAACTCTCAATTTTTACCCCCATGCTCTTATCCAGTAGTATATTGAATACAAATCATAATTCTGCTCCCATAATTCATACGAACTATCCAAATATCACCTACCCTGATCCACCGTAATTCACAAACAGATTTACTCTCCAGAATACTCAGTAAATGCACAGCACGGCAGTAGTTTAAAAATAACAGTGTACAGCATGCACACAATTAACCACAGCTAGTCAGAGCGCCCTCTATTTTTGCTAGAGACGAAAGACCATAGAAAAAAAGCATTCCATAAAATTATTCCCCCAAAATGGCGGCGTCCATGGATGGCTCGCTGCGATCGAACGGATCTCGGTTTTCATTAAAATTCTTAATTCTTTGCCAAGTTACTATGCTATCGTTTTTGTGTCTAAGTAATGTGGCATTAATTATTATAGAAAGTCGCCTAAATGTCATAAGCAATTCCTTGTTCTCTATGAAATCGTTTTGTGTTATATATGGCGTTTTGCAATGTGCTGTGTACGGTATTATTCTCCGTGAAAAATGTGATTCTGATGCAGCTCCCTACAACAAGGTACGTTGGTCAAACGAGAACTTGATTTAGACCATCGCTTATTTACACCTGACCAGTTTCAGTAGTTTATTTTCAAATAAAATAAAATTGATCAGCTGATTGCAATACAGTGCAAATTTCATTTGCTTCCCAACAATGCATTGTTACTCATTCAACGGTGACAATTGCACTCATGGTCAGGGTGAAAGAGGGCATCTTCTTTTTTCTTAAGACACATATCGAAAACTCTCTAGTTTTTCCAATTGATGATTCAATTTGGGTTACCTTGGGAAAGAATTCGGGTGCTAACTGCGTGTTTCCTTACAATTGCAGTTGAAAGTCTAGTCACGTATATGTGCGTGAAAGTGTAGTCTCGTACTGATAAGGTTGAATTGTAAGAGTGTCATTTTTTTTCATTAAATTATCACTAATTGAAAACTTCTTCCTCAACAGATTCCTAAGTTTAGATTTTGCCTAGTCTAATATTAAAGGTAAATTTGGGGGGGAAAAATGAAGGGAAACCAGCAGTATTAGCACTTCAATTCTTGCCTTACCTTGATACACACTATACATGCAAATCAGGCGGTGTTTGGTAATCATCCAATTTGTATTGTCTATTTGCCTAATTTGCTTTAACTTTAAGACCAACAGCAGAGGACCATCTGTAAGTGGTCGTTGTTCTGAGGTCGTCAGGTGTGGTTTCCTGTTTGGTGTCAGCTGTCTTGTTCTACATGTTGTCCTAGTGCTATTTGGAGCAGCAGTTCAAGAGTATGTACATTGCTAAGAATCAGGGTAGTCCCACAGTAATAGAGATGAATTCATGAATTCATTAATTGTGAATCATAAAGTCTAGTTTATTACCTAAAGCCACTGTGAAGTCAATGATATTATTAGGCCATTTAAAAAAACAAAATGTTTAGCGTCCTGCCTTTTTAAAAAATAGGGGGAGGGTTTGTATGGGCAAGATGCAACAGAAAATGAGGCCAAACTGATATAAACTCCTAAAAAGATCAAATATTCATTATTTCTTTCTAAAAAACAACAACAAAAACCAAAAGAGGCGGCCTTAAAAAGGATGCGGGAAGGAACGCTAAACATGAATTTGTTTTTAAATGGCCTAATGATGTATGAGGCAGTTGGATGAGACTTTGATCCAAACTACATGTATCATTACATTTGTTTGGTATATTAGATTTGTTTTTACCAAACTCAAACTGTTGCTATTCTCACCACAGGTATGTTGAAGAGACCTTCATTCTAGCTGTTTTGTTGTCAATGTTGAGTACCCTGCCTTCTCTGTGTCTATTAGGTAGCAATAGTGAGGCATGGAACCGGGTTATTGTTCAGAGAAGGTATGAATATTGCTAGGGAACACTTAATTAGATATTAATTTTTTGTTAACCTCTAACCGTTTTTTTGAGGCACTCACCACCCCTCCCACATTTTGTTCCACTAGCCATGTTTAATTTTAAAGAAATTAATTTCTTTTTTAGCTCGACTCATACTATTAACAGATGGCACTTATTGTCATTATATTTTCATATTCAGGGTTTTTATATGAATAATCTAATAATATAATATTCCGGTTGTTCATTTGAATATTCAGGTTATCCATTTGAATATTCAGGTTATTTTAGGAATATTCAGGTTATTCATATGAAGATTAATGTTATTATCACTGGGCTCAGTGATTTAATATTTCCAGCCCTGATAAGCCAATCTGTGTGCAAATTTTATCTTGTCGCCTTGCTATTTTGAACTAACCCAGACCCCATGTTGGACTTGAAACCTGTGTCCACTATGGAGCTATGTGCAGTCTTATAGGTGCTTGGATAGGAGCATTCACTATCCCATTGGACTGGGATAGGCCGTGGCAGGTTGGTTCTTTTACAAATGCACCGTGGCTAAATACAATTAAATGCAAAAACTTAACTTTCCGACATAATTAATATTTCTAATCAGTAGAATAATTAGAATCAATTAGAATTAACTTAGCTTTTATCTTCACGTTCAAGTACCGTTGTGACTAATTAATATTTCTAATCGTAGAATAATTAGAATCAATTAGAAATAGCTTAACTCTTATCTTCACCTTCAAGTACTGGTAGTCTACCTTGGGAAAGAGGATTTTTTTATCAGGCACGAGTGTCCAAGCATTACATGTAAAACCAGGCGTTGTCAAATCATGGCTAAATTGCTATAGTGGCGGAATGATTAACATACCTCCATGGTTTAAGGGATATTTTCGTTTACAGTGATAAATATTTTCATAGTTGTGCTCAGCTCAATGGCTTGGTTTCCGTCAACACTGAATCTAAGAGTATAATAGGCGTTACTAAGGATATTTTGTTGGGGAATTAGGTGGCCCAGTGGGGGATTTGCTTGTCCTTAGTGCTGGAAGATCGACCTGGGTTCAAATCCCTTGGTCAGCACCTTTTAATTGAGGTTTCAATCCCAGCTAAGGTTCATCTGTGGGTGGTTTTCTCCCTCTTCTAAAACTATAACTTACAGAACCCCTATAACCGGTTAAGTTATTCAAGAGGAGACAGGATAGGATAGATTTAGTTAACATTTGGCTATATAAAGTGCTATAACTTTGAAGTATGATATAGAATTCGTTTTTGGAAGAAT
>JAVCKS010006676.1:0-12413 GCA_032273685.1 Pteraster tesselatus
TTCTAAAGATGTACTCTCTGATCTCAGACCGATCACCTTCAGAAAATAATTATGGACATGTTGATTGACAAACCTATTCTATGTCTCACGAATGGGAGCACAACGTTTCTGACCAATAGCAGTGTGGCTAGCACTTGACCGATGATCCCTTGGCCAATTACTTGTAGACCCATAAAAGCAGGGTAACGACCATTTTACAAGATTGCCTGACTGAAAGTAGCAGCACGCAGACGAAACATCACATTCTCATTCATTGACTACATCTTAAGACATATACAGGATAAGTTTTTATTATTGTGTTTATCACCATGATGAATAACCTAATAAACCACTACATGTATTTGTGAAGAAATCAGGTTTAGAATGGTTCAAGTGTTTCCTTATTTTTTCAAGCAATTGAATACCTTTGAATACAATTGAACAGACAAGGTTTGGAGAAAAGAAATATGAGAATTTTTCTTCTTGGGTAATTTAATATAATACATGTAGGGTAGTCTCTGTGCGAAGGAGCATGTACAAATGTATTTGTATTTGTGTATTATCTTATGTGGTTTTTTATTGCATTTCATTGCATGGAACCTTTGAACAAATATTGATTTGCCTTGCATACATGTACATGTATATTAGTTCATAAATCATGATACATGTAACTATTCAGGGTGAAAATATCGCGCACAAAAGTATGCAAAGTACAGTATATTACACAATTATTAATTTTTTTTGCTTTTTCTTTCCCGCAATATTTTCTTTCACAAATAGCATATTTTGAGGAGAAAAATATCACTAAAACCGTCTCTGATAGCCTCCGATTAGTAATCCTGTGCGAGTGATTGAGTCTATTAAAGAAAACCAACAAAGTGACAATTGTCCAACTTCAGCCTTGACGATGAGGTTAACAAAACAGATTAAACCACAGGCGCCTGTCAACAAAGAATCATCCCGCCGACTCAAAAAACAAATTTAAAAAATTCAAAAGAACAATGAAATCAATATACTGGTACATATAATTGGTAAAAAGGACTCATTCTAACGTGAAGATAACCCAGCCAATTCTATTAAGCTTCTGGTGATTGGTAGTGAAAATTAACCGCAAGAAAAAAACGGCAAACATTGTGGTCAGCAAACTTTGAGTCTGCGTGTCAAAGGTAAGGGTACCCACTTGATGATATTCGAAGCTGGAGATGAGAAAGGCTTAATACTCTACCTTTTCTACCTCAAAGGAGGGTGTGTCACATTAGGTACATGTAGCAATGCAATTCCCTTTAACCTGAATTTCGACTATCACTGGAGCAAACTTTTGTGTACAGGTACTAGATATACACTAATATTGTAGTTCAATGAATTAAGTTTTCCAAGCAATTCAGTTTTCTAAGCAGTTTGCAGCAAAATCTAAAAACGATTGTAACCAATATGGCTAGGGCTAATGCGCTAATTGTTTTGTTTTTACCAGCCTAACGGGCAATTTATTGCTGATTTTACTAGCCTACATGTATAAGAAATACTACGAGCTCTTACAGGTATCTATGTTTGAAGCTAAAAGATAGATAAACATTGCGCAGTACCAGTATGTGCTGTTTTTTTACGTACCCACCGAGAAAGTAAGAAAAAATATTACATTGCATGGCATAACACCATGTTTTTATTTCAGCACTCCAACCATACACAAATTTATACTTGAAATGATTACACAAACTATAGAACTATTATTTAATTTTTTTAGGTTTTTTTAGACATAGATTTCCAATTATGCAAAGCTTCAAACAATTTCAAACTTCATTTCTTGGTCCAAATGAGATCTGTGAGTAACAATGCCATGGAGCCAGCCTGCCCCTGCCAGTCACGCACACAGTAAGCTAAGCTCTGACCACTTTGATTCAAATAAACTTCAATACAACCACAGAGCTAGCCAAAACGAGCGTGCGTGTGTTCGCTTTGTAAAAGGAGGCGCCGATGTGCGCTGATGCACGGATGGGCGGATTAGCGACTTTCAACAATGAAAGGAATCACATACCGAAACTCTGGGATTGCAAAACCGTAACGAAACACTGCATTCTGTCGAGTCTCATCCCAGTTTTGTGCCTCGCTGCTGCTGCTGCTGCTGGTACATGTGGCTCTAGACCAGGGATAATTGTCGCAGATTTTTCCCATCCAGATGGTATGGCTTGTACAAATTTTCATAAATTGTTAAAGCACTCTAAAACAACTTGTACCTAGGCAAGTCATACCTGTAGTACCAGATCATTGCAGTGAACAAAGATACCCCACCCAACATTCTACATGTACATGCTCAGTGTTCGGGTGGTTGAGGTGTCTGCACTAAAAAGCAGGAAGTCATGGGTTCGATACCCACTCTGGCTACCTTAGCATTCAAAACACCGAGCGTATATACATGTACATATGTACATGTACACTACGCCTACAACACATCATTTGTCAAGTTCACTTAACAAGAAGTTGAGTAGCCAAGAGTAGCCAAAGTTGAATAGTTGAAACACCAAACTTAAACCCTTAATTGCAGGCTATCAGCAACTCCAGAAAAAAATTGATCAGCAAAGTTGATAAGAAATACTCGAAAACCATGATGAGCTACAGCTAGATGTGAGCAGTGACAATGATATTTCACCTTAAACCGGCAGTATTTTCTTACAAACTGTCCTACAATTTCCTGTAAAAAAATCCGGATTGGTTTGGTAGCATTTGGTAAAATTTAAAACGATCGTACCCCCAAGTACCTACAAAAAAACACACCTTAATTGGTTGGTTCCTAGATTACATTGGCATGCCATACCTGTTATATCCACAATACTAAAGCAGATTAATACTACATGTACATGACAAAATCAGAGAGAATGAAACGTATACTAACAAAATAAATAACTCCGGACCAAATCCGGTCTCAGTTACAGTAATTGGACGCAATTTCAGTACAATGTATAGGCCTACTCAGCGTCGTACACGCTCAAACAAAAAAAAGGAACTTTTTTTTTCTAAATCCAAGTCCAGATTGTATATTTTTGGGGGCTTCCAAAATCAGTTTATGGATTTAATTGATGACATATGGGCTCGGAAAAACATTATCAGGTAACACGCTTGGTGGTCGTAAAATTATTTTTCTAAACGGGATATTGATATTCTCTTTAGTAGTTTTATTTCTTGCCTGCCAAGAATGCTGCTGGCCCCGAGGCGGTGAAAATTCCATGGATGGCTAAAGGTCTGTGGACCATTGAACAAAAAATGCATGGGAGTAACAGTTGACATAAACACGCAAAGCTATCAGGTACCTTTTTGTACTTCAAAAATAGGCTGGGCTTTTTACGGGGAAAGAGGACAGACTAAACAAATACTAAAAGTGGGTTAATTCCTTTTTGAAATTATTATTATTTTAGTTGTCAAGTTTTGGAGATTAAACCATTCCATTGACTAAAAAATACATCAAAATATTACCAAACAAATTGACTATGGTTTTTGGAACATAATCATTACTACTGTAGTTCCGATACCTGTTGGAGTACACTTGTCAGTAATTGGCCATTTAGTGAGCCTAGCTGTAGTGTATACTCCTATCAGTAAGTTCCGATATGCGTTGGAGTACATGAGCATCCACACTAATTTGGGTACACTCAGCCTTGCAACATGGTGCATTACTGGTGGTTAGTTTGAATACCTCTTGGAGCACACTGGGCACGCATGCACATTGGGCACGCACATAGATAGGCAGATACTGAGGTTAGCACTTTCATGTGTTACTGTTACATGTTCTATTTGCCTTTTAAAGATGTACACTATGTACAGAAAGATGAATTTAATCTTCGAGGGAATCCCTGCTGAAACAAAACTTGATCCTTAAAAGTGGTAAATTTACAACTTCTATACACATTAGTACATGACCATCACAAAACTGTATAATAAAACTCAAAACACAAAAATTCTAACATTCTAAATCAGTCTTCCCAACTGAAGAAATACATCACAACCTCCGAACACCGAAAGGCAATCTTCGATGAATGCTTTGGAAAGTTGTGAGGTACACTAAACACAAACAACCCTTCTCTCTAGTAACCAGATTGGACGACACCAGTATTCTATTCTGATATGATTCAATGTGACATGGGTCCTGCTGGTGTCCACACACCCCAACCAGGTTAAATGCACATGCACATATGCTAGATATTAACCACATGCTGGGTACCTGTTAGAGCTCTTTAGGCTACTGTGTCTTCAGCATGATGAGACCATTAGGTCAGGTTAGAATATAAGCTTGTTGGTGGTTTATGTAAAATGGGAAGAAAGTTTCACTGGCATTTTATTTAACAGCCAAAAGATTTTTACTTAGAGGAATTCACTTATTTCTATTTACTCACCACAGTGGTTGCTCTGTTAGTGCATAACTGTCACCAGGAAACCAGGATAAACCAGCACAATGCTATTTATTTTTCAGTATGACTATTGACAGTATAAAGTGGGCAATCGATGTTTTAATTGTACAATATTTAAGATGTTAATCTTCTATTCTAAGCATATATCCTAAAGTTATACTATCATAATATAATCAGAAAGGGTAATTTTATGGAAATGAACATAGGTACATTTCCTGTTGTGCATCATTGGGTGATATTTTTTAAAGTCTGTTCTCTCATAATAATAATATACTTGGTGGATCTCATTTCTTTCACCCTCTGTTGTTTTGAGAATTACATGTACTAAGACTAGAGTGAGTACTAGACTATATGGTTAATCAATGCATTCTGTTTACAACTGAATAAAATGCACGACCAAAATAGAATTAGAAGGCAGTAATACTAATAAACTAGTTATTTTTCTAATTTGGCCACACGTGTACAGTGATTGTCATATGATGGCATGTGAGATTACAACCTGGTACCCAGAAGGGGGGGCTGAGTGTCTATTAGGTGAATTGAGTTTAAACCCATGAGGTTACCAAACCTTTTTATACTTACGGTAAATTCATGGCAAACCACTTTCCAGATTGGAAACTCATGGAATGTGGAAAAAGATAGTGACCCGTATATAGACTGTGACACGTGGAAATTAGTTCACAATTCATTTCAATTTGCTCAATACTACAGGGAATGGTTCCTTATGGTGAGCCTGTTACTTCTGTTAGCCGAATGGGCACTTACGCATTGCACAGCCAGCAAAAAAGGGCATCACTCAAATGATAAGTTTCAAAAATCATTAACCCTGTGTAGATTTTATCGGTTTAGAATTGGAATTAATGTCCTTTCAGGTCTACCAGCCAGTTTATTATTTGTTTTTCTACCTGTAATTTTAAATTCCTACACATTGTGACATCAGCATGAACAAAATAGCGAAGGAGGTTGAGCCAGACCCAGTGATACACATGTACAAATGTACATGTATAGAAGATGATGTTCAGTAAAATTTTGAATATTAGCAACAGCTCGATTTGTAACTCAAGATAGCCATAGAATTAGATAATTATTTATCTTCTTTCTATCACATGTTTTATCGTATACATATATCCCAGTGCCTTGGTAGATGATGTAATATACATGTATCATTTATTATACTTGTATGCACTCTCAACTTCAAGTAATACAGCTGACAAGTCAAAGCGGCTGGACGGTCAAGCTACAAACTACCGGTACTTCACTACAATAGCGACCAGTAACTGTGCAGTGTTTTTAAGGGCACCATGGCAAAAGGAAAACAAAACGCAATTTTTTGAGCTGGTAACCAAATAGACTATTCTCCGAGTAATTCACAACATTTGAAGAAAATTTTGCTGAATTGATAATGTATGGAAATAAATGTAGTTTCATATCAAGAAAAACCTTCAAAGTCTATGGTGAGCTTCAAACAATGATTCTACTTTGAAATGTTGTTGATGCCCCTAAATCACTTTAATTGGTTACCAGTTCATCTATTTTTATAGGCTGTGTTAACCGCATAGTAATTTTCACTCTTTCACTGTGGAATTTCAGTGCAGCAAAATAATTTTTTATTCAGATAACCAATCAAATACATTGTACATGTACATGTATGTGACAACTTGTAAAATTCCTTGTTGTGTCAAGTAAAATATGCTATGTTGAGCAGGGAGAGGGGGTGTTAGCACAATGCCTATTGAAGAAAGTTGACAAACAAGTCACTATAAACTGATTAAAAAGATAGGGGTTTGTTTTCAAAGACAGTCCAGGGTATCACACTGGTCGCCAGCCTTGACCCAGAGGCTATGCTTGTGTACCAATGTGGTGTTGTTTTGTGCGAGCCATTGCCCCAGCTAGCCTTGCCCAAGGCACCCATTCAACCACTGTGGTCTGTTTACTATAGGCAGGGTCTGCCTAAAACAACAAAATCAGCCAGCATAATTTTTGAAGAGGAAACTTTTACAGAGCTCAATCAGGTCTTTAGGTTGAGATAGTACATTAGAAACGAGATGGCTGATTACTTCCTGAACAACAGATTAATTACACTGACAGGGCATTATAGCAATTAGATGATGGACTGTCTCCTGCTACACAACAGTACACTGTTAGTGCACTGTTTGTATGCATGTATGCACACAGTCAATCTGATTCGTAAACATCCACTTTATGTTGGGTTTTTTTTCCCCACAGTATTGCAGGTTGTTCGTACTCAGTCACAATGGTTTTAGGAATACATACATCATGGGGCTAAGTACTACCTCAATGCTTACTGTACACAGACGGCAGAATAGTATTTGAATCCTGTATGAACATTATTTTCTTGTTTGAACATATGATTAAGAATTTAAGTTGCTGAGACCACTCATGAAATATAGTCCGGTTAATTGTGTATGTACCGTAAACTGTGCAAATCGATGTTTAGGGCTTTGCATTTTTTAATGCAATTATTATGTAGATGATCACTAGTGTAGGCTAACAAGAAACCTGCCAGTAAGCAGCCACTTTGGAATTAAAACTGCCGGTGCACTAAAGGCTGCTGAGCGAATCAACAACCTGAAATAAACACGGTTTATACAATGCAGGCCTACGGGTGAACTGGTAGCCAAATACAACTATTGCCTCGACGGAATGTGAATTTAGGAAAACAAGGTTCTATGATTTCAAAGACGCTTTTTCTCGGGGATGTGGATTTGGGAAAACAACTGATCATCATTATCAGATCATGTAACTCTGTGAATGCCTGTGAGAGGCATCATTAAACAGCTACATGTGTATATGTGGAATACCCTTTCTTACCATAGATGCATAACAATAAAACTAAAAAGAGTCAATTTGCAACTACCGGTATTCCTAATTTTGGGGGCACTGGATCATATATTCTAGCATACATTTCCTTCCAATGTTTATTAACAATAGTCAAACCGCAGTCTCTCATTCAAGCAAACACCTACATGTACATGTACGTATGCACACAGTGTGATTCATGCTACAATCAAAACATCAGCAAAGACTTATTGTCAGTAAATACCCTAAAAATAACAACAACAACAATAAACTTAATTTGATATGGCGTCACTGTGTACCAAGCCACTTCACAATTTCAATGGGTGCATAGCACAGCACACATGACTGTATCACAAGCACACAGTGTAGACTCTGATGACTAACCAATCGATTCCAATGTTTAAAGTGAAATTATGAGTCCAGACGAGATCAATACTTGAGTGATTCATTTCGCAATACGCCACCCACCAGTTTATAAATTATTTCACATGGTGGGGAAAAGTAAATTTCAGTTATAGTCGTTAAATCGTAAGACCTTTAAAATCGATAAACGGTTTTTGTATGTCAACTTTGGCCATTTGTTCTATACACATGATGCTTAATTTTCGTGAAATGATAAAAATCTTGAATGAATTGTCGCGAATATGCAATTTTTTAATCTCTTAAAGAAAATGGGAAATTAAATATTAGGGAAATAACCATAATTTGTTATACATGTACATGTATGTAGATTTTTTTTTTAATATGATAGTCTCAAACATTTATTGCACATACTATTTGTAACTATATTCTTTTTGTCTTAGCAAATTATTCAACAGGAGAAAACCTGAACTTGGTTAATTTTGTATTGTGAACTTTTTGTTCCTTGCATGGTATCTCATCAGGGTATCTCATCAGGGAAGTGATTTATACCGGCTGTTCAGCCTTTATCATAACCCAGACCTTATCAAAAATCATTGTTAATTCACAAAGTAAGAGAGTGGTTCGAAACTGGAGGAGCAACTTGCATGTATCATTTTCTCATATGAGATCGATTCCATAGTGTACCATACTAACCCTACCCCCAAAAAATATAATATATCTTGGCATGTGCAAATGTTTTGAACTGTACAATGTTCAAAGCAGACCGTGCTGTTGACAGACACGCTACAACACAGCCATCTTATACCACAGATATTAAATACATACCGACCCTGTAGAATCCATTAGGCCTCGTATAAAAGGGTTGCAACCATTATTTGATATCTGCCAATATTACAACAAATGAGTAGTGATTGGCCTTTTAGTAGAAAGGCACAGTGCGTGTAGATGGGTCATTCTACCAAAGTCTTTGGCAAATATTTACCAGCCGCGTAATGGAGCTGGTATTGTTTTCAGTTTTTGAAATTTGTGATGAATATGAAGCATGTCTGTCCACCAGCAGATTTTGTCAGCATGATAGTGCCCTCAACCGGTCACGATAGTGTACAGGTTGGGATCCAAAGGAAAAGATCATGCTCGAAGACGCCATTTCCATTCACCACAATTAAAATTGGCACTTGCTTTATTATTCAACCAAATAGTCGTAAATTGACGGCCATTCCGTGAATAAAAGTTGAACAAAGTTTTTTGGCGTCTTCAAGTCAAGCATCTGCTTTCCTGTTTAGGGAATATCTGAGAATGTTCCTTGGGCTACTATGGGATGCCCTCATTTGGTAAAGTTGTGCTGAGGCAAACCTCATTCTTTAAGTTTACAAGACGACAAACAATTCGCATTTTTGTGGTATTAATTACTGTACAGTTATAATCAGGCACTATAGGTTAAAATTACCTATTTTATGACGCCATAGGATAAAGTTGTGCAATATAATGATGAGTTACAGTCAATTGTTCTCAATGAATTGTTTTGTGAAATGTCAAAATTCATCGATATTAAAGAAATCTGTAATATTCCTGGCAGTTCCAACCCGATCTCAGTGGATAATTTAATTTATTTTTATCTATAGAACATGCTTTACCAAATACAAAAGAAAAACAGGATTCTCATCATTTTCTCGATGTGCCTGTTTTTCCCATGCTGTCAGAGTAACACATTTCTCTTCATGTTAGAGTGGTCTGTGTTTGGACCAATATGTCTGTTATCTTATTTTGTAGGTTTTCTTTCTATTCAAATTATTAGCATGACTGGGACCAAGCCATCTGAATATGGTAATCCTGTACTGACACAGAACAGATTGTAACCTCATCAATAATCACAGCTATTTAAATGCAAAGTGATTGCTTTTTCTGTTTAGAGGGATTGTTTTAGCTACACATGTATACACAATTCAAGTCCTTCGGTATTAAGTTATCGCAGGTTATTCCATTCAGGCAAAGAAAAAAACGGAATAAAGTAATCAGGATTGCAATCACGATTCTCCGAGTCATTTAAATCTCTAGGTATAAACCAGATCTTCAAAACAGATCCAAGCACACAGACAGAGCTATAATATTTTAAACAAACATAAGTTTTAAGTTGATTTCCCTTGAGGAAATACCTGATCACAACCCAACATGTTATTTAACCCAACCCAAGTCATTACAGGTCATTCTTTCGAATTGAACAATTCTCTCAAAAAAAGATCTAAGCAAACACACACTTTACTTTATTTTTCAACTAACATTCCTTACAAGTTATTTTCTCTTGACAGAATATTTGATTGCGAGTCATTACTGGGTGATTCTATTCAGAATTTTGAATGAATGAAATACATTCTCCGAAAATCACAACTTACACTGTAAGGTGAACTTTTCCACTCATCAATTAAGTACGCTGCTATACTACTAAAAGGAAATACACACAAAAGAGGAAATTCTTTCGTCCAAACAAATTGCTCCATTAAATGGACGAAGGGGATGGGGAAGGCATTTTTAGAGCACTGCGACATTTACTGCCCTGTCCATAAAATTTCACCAAGATATTTTCCCCCCGGAGGGCCACACATTGATCAGGATTTCCGAAATTCCGTTTGGGTGATGCACAATATCAAACCAAACCAGACACCTACTGGTCACCACGGAGAAATACGCAGAAAATATGACGAAAAATACGCCGAAAAACATAATTAATCATCTAAACACCATCACAGGATGTCACAAAGTTGCCCGAAGGAACTTAAAAGTTTGCCACTGTATTCACGGAGATATCATTTGCTTCACCGCTCTTATGGGTTTTGCTATCTCTAGTTTAACCATTTTAAAGGTATTATACAGGAATGACTGAAACCACATAATATTTTTGATCAAAATCTTGACAGCTTACTGTTTATAAAATCGATACTATTGTACATGTAATGTTTTTGCCAATTTTTATATGAAATACTTCAATTCCGAAATACTGTTATCTTTGGAAGGAAGAATGCAACAATCGAAATTGAACAAACTATGAACATACATGTACATTGTACGTTTTAAACAAAACAACTGATAAAATACATTTCATAGGTTCATTTTTATAATCTTAGAGACTGGATGAAACCTTCTCTTCCCCAAACCAATCCTACATCGTACCTTCAAAAGGGTCACTTATCATGGATAAAAAAACTGTCTGGAGCTCCGATCATTCCGCGGGCAACTCATTCCATGATTTTATACGAAGATTAGACCACCACTTTAGGAACGCGAAGATTTAAGCAAGCTAATTCTAATCTTCTGATGATTGGTGGTAGATGTAGTAGTGCGAGGGAGTAATGAACTCCTAAAAAATAGAGTCTCTGTTTAACCAGAGTTGCGACAACCTAAGATTTGAAGGCCATTTTGTTTCCACCGAACATGGGAAAACAGGTGCATAAACATAACTGAGCACATGTATTCATCGTGCGTAGTGGAATCAAAATGGCTACATGGCTGTAACATTTGCACCCTCTATTTCGCAACTCTCGTTATACAGGGACTCTACTAGAAAACAAGAAGTTGCAGTCATTGCCTTTGTGGTAATGCAAGCATAGAATGCGCCTCCAATCCGCACATATTGATCGGATAAGGGTGTCCCATTAATAAATCCTGTCATTTCTTCCCTCTTTAATCACCCCAAGTTTGGGTACATAAATCCGCTAGGAATGCTGTGTCACTCCGTTTTGATAATAATAATAATAATACTAATAATAATACTAAGTATCCTAAGGGCCAGGAGACCAGGAGAAAGTCACCACCGTCTCCTCCTCCCCCACCTACCTCCAAGCCAGCGTAACTAAAACTCAAGGAACCTGGTGGTATTGTAACTCCTGAAATGGAGCATTAATCACGTTTTAGTGGTCACTTTCAGACATTTACTTACAAACAGGTGTTGAGAGACATGCCTGCTGAGTGATGTCATGCTGTGTGAAGCATGGTAGTGTGCAGGGTAAGGAGTAGGGGAGTTTCAATAATGTACACAGATATGTGTATGGTGTGTCTGTGTCAATGCCCTTACAGCAAAGACCTAGGAAAATGTCTTTCGGCTGTCTAAGAGACGACAAATTTCACATTGAACTGTTGTTGGTTTGCCCTTGTTAGTATCTTCAAAATGATGCCTGTGAGTAAGAAATCTACGATAGTTACAAAGTATTTTCTTGTCAAAATCAATTATTGGCCACCAGCTACAATAAGACACTTTCACAAGAAAATACTTTACAACTATGCCATATCATTTTGAAGTTACGAAGCTTCCAAATTATCAATTCAACATTTTGAAAAGGCAAAATAGTCTGAAGATAACAGATTAAAGAAAAAAAAAATTTGTACAACCAATATGAGATAAAAGAAAACAATAAGTTCTTTAATTCCCCCCCCCCCCTCCCAAACGAATAAAATCTTGTCGATGCCTTTGTGCAGTTATAGGTCTGTTTACCCTCATACATCTCTCCCCCAAGACATAATTCATTTAGCCTAATTTAGCCGGAATAAAAGATGGGTCTTGTCACAGCAAGGCATCAACCTTCCTTTTGTACCACAGTTACACCCAGTATGCCTAAACCATTACCACAGATGCTAAATCAATCAGACAGCACACCAGTGTACAATTACATGCTGGTACACGGACTGTTTTGCACACATGTTGCTTAATGTCTTTCCGTGTATGCTTGGGTGATGCCATACTGAAGATCACAATATTTGCTTTCATTTTGATCAGGATATTGTGGATGATCACAAAAACCTATTTAAAAGCCGCTGAATACATCATTGGTCTATCAGAAGTTAGATTTAAGTACTTCTATGATG
>JAVCKS010006732.1:0-17680 GCA_032273685.1 Pteraster tesselatus
ATCAACCTATTCTCAATGGCTCAGCGGCCTGCCGCGGCGACCCAGTCGCCTATTCTCAATGGCTCAGCGGCCTGCCGCGGCGACCCAGTCGCCTATTTTCAATGGCTCAGCGGCGCCGTGGCGACCCAGTCGCCTATTCTCAATGGCTCAGCGGCCTGCCGTGGCGACCCAGGGGTTTGTGGTAGGGGTGGGGTGCGGGGTACGGGGTACAGGTAGGGGATGGGGGTTGGGGTAGGGGTTGCGGTAGCAGTTACTTACAGGGCTCTGATAAAAGTTACAGCCGTCCGCGGCTAGCTGCAGCCACCCATTGTCGGTATTGAGCGGGCGACGGGTATACTAGTCTAGATACTACTAATAAAATGCGCTGCTTCTCCTTCTCCTTCTCCTCCTCCTCCTCCTCCTCTGCGTCGCCATAAAATACGTCGCCATCAGCGCGCGGGAGCGCGCGGAACGCGCGCTGAGTACAAACTAATGCGCGTCCAAGTAAACTAATGCGCGATCAAATTCGCGTCCAAATTCAAATGTCGCTTCTATCTCACCACTTAACACTGCGGGACTCCGCGGACCGCGCCAAGGGGTGGGGTGGGGGTGAGGGCGGGGGGGGGGGGGGTGGAGGGTTGGGTGGTGTAGGGGTTGGGGGTGGAGGGTAGGGTTGGGGGTAGAGGTTAGGGGTGGGGGTATGGGTAGAGATGGGGGTAGGGTGGGGGTGGGAGTTGAGGTAGGGGTTGGGGGTGGAGTAGGGGTTTGGGTAGGGGATGGTGGTAGGGGTTGGGAGTGGGGTTGGGGGTGGGGGTAGGGTAGGGGTTTGGGGGTAGCAGTATACGCACACGGGCCAACGACCATAACAATGTGCAAAACAATCCGATCAATCATCAATCCAGCAGGTATTTAGCCCTCAAGCGCGGGCGACGGGTATACTAGTATCTAACTAACAAAATATCTTACACTCTGGGGTCATTTTGACGTGCTTGGAATGAAGTTTCACTCTGATTTGACATGTATAATACAGAAACTTCTTCTTTAACTCAATATCTAATTCGCTACTATACCAGGCCTTTTATTTATTTCAGACAATGTCTTGGATTTTCCAAAACTTAAATTTACTTCTTCCAAAAGTATACACCTGTATCACCAATTCTATAACAGTTTACGAAATTATGACATTTTACAAGCCAATGTATAACGTGTTGGATGATGTAAAACGTTTTTAATAATGAGCTATTAACTACGCTCCACTCTGGTCAATTATTCCAATCGTTTGCAGACCGAAAAACTATTATTTAAAGCAACCAGTTCTGGCAAAGGGTAACTATGTGCAGGTTTAGATTGTGGTCCAAGCGCCATAACCATTTACTCAGCGAAATAATCGGCGGAAATTTCAGCTGTAACTTTGGATTCAGATTAATAATAATACATTGAAGATAACGGTGTATTGTAAAAAATACTGATTAAACGTCAGAGAACCCAACTTATAGTAGCAGGTATTATTAAGACATCTCTGCATTAAAACATCTACGTCACAATTTTACCATCCTTATCAAGATATTACCGGTAGTTTTACTACATGTATTAGCCTTTTCAAAGTATGGTGTCCACAATAGAATTGCGCTGTTTCCGACTGGGTAAAGTGTTTTGAATTTTACCCAATCGGAACAGCGCCATCATATTGTGTCCGGCATACTTTAAAAGGGCCAATGGATTTCAATTGTATCAATATTTTAACACGATGAGATGATAGTTCAGCGGAAGAAGTTCCTAAACATACATGTAGATTTAGGTTTAAGGCCCCATGTTAAATACCATCCCCAGCCCCTATTTCGTGAGCGCGGATAGTCCACTCTTAATCACCCTCTTGATCCTGTCGCTCTTGCTCGGCGAACCCAGCGGGTGAACCGGGGCGGTTGTACCGCTGGACGGGCGTAAAGCCGAGCCCTCACAAAGTGCCGTATCGCTACGGGCCGCGCTATCCATACAGCAAACCCAAAACATCATCTCACAGTCGTCTCTGGCTTGAAATATATACTGCTGCCCGGTTGCCAGTCTATAAACGATTCAGATATATTGATAAAGAAACGTCACTCCTACTTTCTAATACTTTGAAACGACCAGTGTGATGTGTATAGTGAATTTATAGCGGTTTCTATTAAGCGAAAAGACTTATGGTTATTTGGCAAGCAAGATGTAAAAACAATGCGCTGTAGGCTCAGAGCAGCGGCGGATACAAGGGGGGCGTTTGGGGCGCATGCCCCCCCTTTTTTGCTACTACTGATAATCCATACCTCGTACACTTTGTTCACCATTTTAATGCTTTGTAAATGTTCACGCCCCCCCCCCCCGCCCGGTTTGGAAAATCCTGGATCCGCCCCTGCAGAGAACACTTAATGTTATAGGAATGTCAAAGTAATATCCGCGCACGAGCACATTGGTTATTTTGTGAGAAGAGTCATCGCCAACCCCCTGCGTATTCCCCCTAAATGTAATTCTCTACTTTATCAAGGAATCAAGCACACTAACCACCCAGGGTGAAGGATTACTTTTACACAAGGTACTGCCTTACACCCAAAAAGCATGTGCTCAAAAACCCCATTTCTTTGTGTTAAACTTTGTTCAAGTGTACAAAGTCATTAGACTGCATTGGCTTTTTTAAACCTTGGTGGCGGTAAAAATTCGAGTACGTAACCGAATCCGAGTATATAACCAAATCTGAGTATGTAACCGAATCCGAGTATATAACTGAATCCGAATATATAACCAAATCAGCGGATAAAACCGAATCTGAGTATATAACCTACTCTGAGTATATAAACGAACGACAGCGAGGATATAGTGAGAACGATTATTCATCGTGGCGGTAAACAACAATACACCTTTTCCTATGTCTCACGATGTAGTCGACGAATAGCAACGCGACGTTTCGACTGCGTACTGCTAGTCTTCGTCAGGCGATTGTAGAACAGTCGTTGTCCGGCTTATAATGCGTCTACAAGGGAACGGTCGGTCGGTTAGGCGCTATTGCTGCCTGGTCGGTTCGCGTGACGCGTAATATGATGTCTAATCACGCGGAGCCACGACTCCAGGAAAATCGACGTCTTTGTCTCAAGCTAGACTAGTGCCCGACCGATCCACTGCAGACCCCCTCAAAGGAGTGGAACTTACTGAACTCTGAAGACATGCTTCCTTCTTGTATAGTTTGTTGCCACTCCCACGAAGGCATCCGTTAGATCAACCGGCGGCTCATCATGCAGCGTCTGACCTCGCATCTGGTGAGCTCTTGTCTCGTAGAACCACAGAAGCATGCCGTGCTGTACGAGGTAGACGTGATACCAGGTTCTTAAAGAGGAACCAATCAAAATAATAACAAAGCAATCAGATATGTTGACCCTTGATATTAATTAATTTGCGTGAATCTGACAGACAGAGGGAATTTTATTTCCATGACCCATGACTTAATAAACGCCAGGTTCTAAGCTATATTTCACATATTTTGGATAACGAAGGCATGCTGTCAAAATAATATTCACAGTCAAACCATTCCTGAATTATGTGCATGTGCATAATTCGTATGTTTTTGCATTTTACATGGTTAGTGTCAGATTACACTTACACATAATATGCGGTAGGAAACAACATGGGCGCCCAAAACCGTCAACGGGGTAAAGGTTAAGGGGGAATACTATCATCAGAAAACAAATCATTGCTTGTATTGCCGCATCAACGGCCATTTAAACTAATAACTGCACTGCTCTTACCAGTTACGATAATATTTCGCTATAGTATAATTATGCCGATTAGCCCAATTCTACTTCGAATGGGCCGAGCCATTGAGCTTACACATTGACATAATACGGCTGTTCTATCGAAGCTCTATCGAAATCATAGCCTACGAGGACAGCGATCAATGACAATGAATTGGAAAACTATGAGGGCCACCGGGGCAGCCGAGTTTAAGTCACGAGGTAAAACGAGGTAAAACAAGGCATGGCGCTATCCATGAATTGGGCAAAATAATAAATTAAAAGGATATAACGCTTTACAATGATGAACATTTATCTCGATATGTAATACTGGCATGCCATACAAGCAATGTTTTTATCTTATGGTTGTATCCCTTTGACTAAGGTTTAAACGTAAAGTTTTATAGTAGCACCGATCACTGCCCAATCGTATCTAATACTTTTGTTCAAACAGAACCGATTTTAATCGATATTTCGACAGTGAACCGGCATTTCTCACCGATTGTAACTGATTAAAAAGGATTCTTGTCACAGATTAAGAGATGGATGAATAGCAGTGCTAATGTTAACCTGGATTGAAAGTAGCTTTGTTTATTAAATAATGATTTTGGAATAAAGGTTTTAGTCTAATGTTTTCAGAAACCTGTCTCTCGCTTTCACTTCGTAGTTCTCTTGTTCCCGTTTGCGAAGTAACAGCCCTTCCGCTTCCACCCCATATTTCAAACATCGGTCGGCTTCGCAAGGCTCTTCATATTCGTCGTCCTTATAATCATCATGATCATCGTCATCATTCTGTCTAGAAGTGTGTAATTTTGATGGCTTGCCGAATCGACATGATTTTTTGTTGTACAGCGAGTCAGGATCAGAATCCTGTAAACTCGCCTCAGAGTTGCAACTGCGAAATACGTCACACCCCTGCACGTCTGAATCGGAGCAATCTGATTGGCCCGTTGTTTCTACTGCACGTGATCCAATGCGTTGAACTCTGTGATTGCATGACGAGGTATCACTATTGATCGGACTTTTCCACTTCGTAGGTGAGGGGTTGCCAACTGAGTAGCCCCTGCTGGCTGCGTCCACGGAATGACTTCCCGACGTTCTCCGAAAAGGCGGCGAGTACGCGATGGCCCTGATGGCTTCTAAAATTGTATTTTTGGTCTGGAAGAAAGTAAGGTGGATGCCACTTCACTTGCTGGTAAAACAGCTCATAGAACAAGAGCGCAAAATTGTACCGTCCAGCAATCTGATGAGCCAATACGAGCACATTTATCATTGCACAGGATAATCGAGGGGATAATAGTTAACTTGCCAACTGACAGTTATAGCAGGGTTACTAATACAAAGATCCAGTTTGATTGTATGTAGCACAGTTTGTATCAACAAACTTTAGATCTAAATCGTCTTTCAATGACTTATACAATTTAATTCTAACATTTACAATTTACATTTAAATAAATATCGTTTATTTTGCATTGAATCCACCACAAACCTCTAGGGCTGTTTCTCCTTGGAGTACCTCTCCCTGGAAGGTAAAAAGACACAAACGTCATTTCAACAATATATACAGGCTTGTGTAATGAAGTTGTGTAAGCATCAGCATGAATAATTTAGTCACAATAAATTTCGTCCAGAGTCCAGCCAACGGCAATCCTTCTTGTCCAGTACGCCGGGTTAGCATTATTGTTTCTTATCGACTTCTAGATCAAATAATATGTCTGATATGCTAGGGCTTGCAATCTCCGATCGCCTACTTCACCACATAAGTATAGATGGTCAACAATAACACTCCGTCGCTTGCCCGGCAGAGGGGCGTTAGACACAATTCGGACAAAATAAGGCATTTCAAGAAATTTAACGCCCCTCTGCCGGGCAGCGAGTTTTTTTCCCAAACGACATATCCATTTGCATACATCCATACATCTAGAAGCGCGTTACCTGCTTGTTCTTCAAACATTCGCTGAGTGTTTGAACCTGTTGTTTCAGCTGTTGGCTTCGTTTAGTACTGTATCCGAGTTCCTCCTTCAATTCAGCCACTTCAATTTCATAATCAGCCGTTTGTTCTTGTAGATTGGTGCATTTTTTGTTGAGGGAAACCTTTCATATACAATTTTTGTGAAATCGGTACATGAATCAGTATAATTATGTTTTCTACTCAGCTGTTTGAACCCGGGATTAAATCTCATACAGACAACATAAGTGTATTAATTGTGTCTGGTCCTTACATGACCACGTGCGTTTTAAAACACAACTGGTTAGAGCTTTTTCACGCTCCCACTTTGAAAACTATAAATTATTCCGATAATGATACACAACTCGGGCCGTAATCAAATTCCCTTAATTAACGGCTAAAAAAGCGTTCGACTGACAAGAAGGATGAATAATGCGATCATTTACGTATAAATGTATATTCAGTTCCAAAGCTAACATCTGAGCCATCAAACACGTTGCTGTTTTTTATAATAACTATTTCACACACACACATACACACCTGACTTTCTCGTAGTTGATTGCGGTCGTTCATCATTTGCCTGAGAAGATTTTGGGAGCATCGGAGTTGTTGCTCTCTCGTTTTTATCTTGTAACTAGCGCGGGTCGAGATATCCTTTAGGGAGGCTACATTAATACATGCAACAAATAATACCCGGTGTGCTATTGCTAAATGTAGGCTTTATGTACTAGTTTCGATACATGTTAATTGGAGCACATTGGACACACGCGCACGTTGGACGAAGCATGCAGAGAGGTACACAGATCTAGGCAGATAAACAGGTTTGTGCTAATTTCAAGTAGGCTCACGCGTACTGGCGGGCACGCAGACACGCACGCACGCACGCACGCACGCAGACACCCACGCACGCAGACACGCACGCACACACGCACGCACGCAGACACGCGCGCACGCAGACACGCACGCAGGCAGGCACGCACGCAGGCAGGCACGCACGTACGCACGTAGGCACGCACGCACGTACGCAGACAGGCAGGCACGCAAGTTCTGATTGAATTAGAGTCAGGAATAAGAAGTCGTACGGGGATATTGAGTTATCCTAACAACCTCATACCCAGTACCTTGCTCTGCCTCCAACCTCGTACTTCGTTTGATGTATTCTGATACTTGTTGTGTAAGTCTCACGATTTGGAAGTCTCTCTCCTTTCGGTCCTTCTTCCAGTCTTCATTCTAAACAGAAAACACTCTTCCTTAGGAAAAGAACCTGGGATAGCTGTTGCGGATTTAATTACCCGGTCTTCGATGCCATCGGATTAACCGCGATTCTATCAACGCGAGTAAAAGTGTATCACCTGGAGGCCAGCACCATAATGCGATACTATAAAACAGCCGTCCACCTGCGGCTCGCCTCTCTCGCCTTGCCTTAGCGATTTAGCTCAACGGGTTTGTGTACATGTACTAATTGCTGAGTCGTTAGAATGTTGGTTCGAATCCGGGTCGTGACTGCTTCTCTCCACCCAGGAGTATAAATGGGTACCTGGGCCCTTAGGTGGTTATGAGCAGTTGTGCGCCTATACCATGCTTCAAGAAACTGCTGTGTGCTCCCCATGGAGTTGAGATGGTTTACAGGAATGTAACAAGAACATGTATGCCCTGTAATCAGGGATAATAATGACCTGCGCCTTTCAATGTGCGCCTCGGCCAGTTGGCAGGATTACTATGCACTCTGCGGAGAGTCAACTACTTCCAAGGTAAAACCCAAATCTTCAAGATGAGTGATTAGCTAGTTTATTTTAGGCTGATTCGTATAGTACTTGACCTAAGTAACACATTGCCACCTGCTGACACGGTGCATAAGGGGCTTTCCCTAGCATCGGGGTTCAAAATAGCCACAGTGCAACTAAGGAGATCCCAGAAAACCGTAACTTTTAGGTGGATAACATTGCTATACTTGAAAATCGTCTCAGAACCTATTCAAACTATTTATAGTATAAATCAGTGTATTTTCCAGCAACATCATAAAAATGATTGCCTAGCAACCACAACAATTGACCGAATTTTTTGTTCTCGGCAGATTACACCACATTTCTCTACACTAAATACTCCAACTATGCATGCAAACATTAATCGGTCGTCTATTTAAGTCAAGACTTTATGTCCGCGTAATTACTTAACAGCTGCAGTTGTTCCTTAGCAACCAATGAATGCACAAAAACGCATAGAAATTGGCAGGGCTATGTCGATAACGATACACCTTTGCGCATTTATTGTAACTACATTTATAAAAATGTACTACCTGGTCTTGAAGCATCTCTATCTTGTCGTTATATTCCTCAGCCAATCTGTCCATTCTATACGCGTTTGCTGAACTAGCTTTAAACAACAAACGAGAAGCCAGTGTAATATGACCAATCTCTTCTACGTAACGGACTCACTGGCCAATCACTAATGGCGGTCATGTGTACATAACGACTCTTGTGATAACTTCTGACCAGTTTAACGATTTGAAATATTGTCAGTGTATTGTGATAAAACAAACATACAATATTCATAATAATTATGTTACACAAGCTAGGCTTGATCCCAGAATGTGATGCGCGTTATTACCCACTTCTTGCTTTTTATTTCATTGTAGCCTCTGAACTTACGTATGAATTTTTTTTGTTTTCTGCCCGATGACTGTGCTAACATGGCGGATACACTGACGTGCGTATCAAGAACATCTAATGCAGCAGTGCATCTATAGTTTATTTTTATTTTTAAGTGGTAGCACTTATTGAGAGCGGCTACTGCTCGGAACTGTTCTTTCCCCATAGTGTGGTGACCAATTATACAGGTCTGTGCTGAAAATCACCTTTTAGAGGTTTCATGTGCTCCAGTTGCGGTTGAATCAGTGTGGCGTTTTCATATGGAAGTGTCTGAACGAAATGATTCTTAACTGATACCGGCACGCCTTTGGCAGCTGATAGCGGTGGATCGCTGTCTGTGGACTGTGGAGTCAACCTGGTCCTTACAGCGACGTCCCCGCGGGAGCATGCTTCGTGCAGCTGACAGCAAAGCTTCCTGGAAGCCTCCAATCTAAATGGGGGAAATAACCGTCATGATCTTTTATCTGAAGATTTCCTGGACGTTTACTTACCGTACATGCACTTTGATATCTTTAATATAGAATATGCATGTAGAATAAACGATGCATGTTTATAAACTCCTCAAAAAATGTTTGGAATATCTACATGTTTACCCTGATATTGGCTAAAATGAGCTTGCTATTATAATATTATCATGTGATGCACGTTTCAATTATGCACGATTTGCATCCAATTATAGTGCAGTCATGCATATAAGCAATGTGGTAAAATGAATGCTAACATGATCATGGGGTCTTAGCTCAAAAGTCACAAATTGACTTGATGTTTTGAATGTTTGTTTGATTTGCCATCTGTCACACAAGCATACAGGATTTGCAGCAAACCATACATCAACAGTAATATTATTCATACACTAAATTTATTGCAGGCCTCAGTCATACACATGATCAGTATCGGGTGGGTCCCCCATTAGCCGCTACACACACAGGCATGACCCCAGTATCAGTAGGTGCCTTTTTGGGAAACAATGATTCGCATGGCTACATCATCAGTACATGGAAATTGTGCAGAAATGAAAATTCCTTTCACAAGATACCAAATTTATTGCATTAGATAAATTGTTACACTACCGGTATTCATTTAAAACAGCATTTTTCGAGGAGTGTATTTTATGTTCATACATAACACTTTTTATGTTTTAACGTTTATTTATTCGTATCCTTCTAAAAAAGTGGGTTGATACAGTCAGATCACACCACTGTATCGTTGGGTTAGAAATTAGATGAACGACCCAGGACACTTGACGGTAAGAGGTGGAAGGGACGACCCAGGACACTTGACAGTTAGAGGTGGGAAGAATGTCCCAGAATTCTCGGCAGGTAGAGGTCCGAGGAACGTCCAAGGGGACTCAGCGGGTAGGGATGGGAGGAACGTCCAAGGAGACTCGGCGGATAGAGGTGAGAGGAACGTCCAAGCAGACTCAGCGGGTAGAGGTGGGAGGAACGTTCCAGAAGACTCAGCGGGTAGAGGGGAAGGAACGTCCAAGCAGACTCAGCGGGTAAAGGTGGGAGGAACGTCCCAGGAGACTCGGCGGGTAGAGGGGGGAGGAACGTCCCAGGAGACTCGGTGGGTAGAGGGGGGAGGAACGTCCAAGGAGACTCGGCGGGTAGAGGGGGGAGGAACGTCCAAGGAGACTCGGCGGGTAGAGGTGAGAGGAACGTCCAAGGAAACTCAGCGGGTAGAGGTGGGAGGAACATCCAAGGAGACTCAGCGTGTAGATGTGGGATGAAGATCCAAGGAGACTCAGCGTGTAGATGTGGGAGGAAGATCCAAGGAGACTCGGCGGGTAGAAGTGGAAGGAACGTCCAAGGAAACTCAGCGGGTAGGGATGGGAGGAACGTCCCAGGAGCCTCGGCGGATAGAGGTGGGGGAACGTCCAAGGAGACTCGGCGGGTAGAGGGAGGGAGGAATGTCAAGCAGACTCAGCGGGTAGAGGTGAGAGGAACGTCCAAGGAGACTCGGAGAGTAGAGGTAGGAGGAACGTCTAAAGAGACTTGACGGTTAGAGATGTGAGGAACATCCCAGAAGACCCCAATAGTATGTTGGTACCTCAGGATTCGAACCATTGGTAAACAGCGCACGCATAATTATGCTGATCAAATCGTCATAGCTGGCAAAGCTTGGGTATTTATTCATACTCATAACACATTGGAAGGAATTATGCTAACTTACTCTTCTTTGAGTAGACGACTGTTCTCTGTTTCATCGTTTAACTGTCCTTCTAGTGTATCAATTTGCTCCTAGAAAACCACACACAAACAGATATTGTGCAAAGTTCAAATGTCGTAAACGCAAGATATTTTATAGTTACTGATATTTTATAGTTACTGATTATTTTACCCCTAATTCTCTACCCGATATTTTTTAAACAGATTACTTTGTAAGAGAATAATATTTTTTGAATAACTTTCTGAATATTCAGAGTGCTCTTGTACACACCGCGCGATGGTTCGTGGAAGCGGCTGCTGGTTCGATAATAATAATTGTATTTACCTTCATGTAACTTAAAGTCTTTTCCAGAGTTGTTACTGTTAGTTTGGTGTCTGTCAAATCGTGCTGAGAATGTAAAGAAAGAAGGCTGGTCGTACATAAATACATACAAAATTGCACAGAACAGGGAGATCGACTAGTTTTCGAAACTTTTCGTTAATAGCAAACCTCCAAAACCTATTCAGCCCAAACCGTGTAAACTGCTTCTGGTGTAGTTTGTTAGTTTCATTCAAAAGTTGAATGTCAGTTCTGAGCGTCCTATGGACACCGTTTACACGAAAATAAGTGTTAGAATTCATACCAAACCGGTTTTGCAAAACGTTGTGGGTGAAGCAAATACGGTCGAACACGGACGTTCCCTAAAGCGATCGAACCCCCCTTCAAAATCGAACCTTCTGTGATGCATCCAAGGGGGAAATGGTAAGCCCACGGATGAATGTCCGAAGTAACCAACTCTGCCTAAATGGAACGCCCAAAAATAAGTTCTGCATGTGCCAGTATTTATAGCAGCCATGTTAGATTAATTACTGATGGTTTTGTTTGCACGTTTTGCCTGGAACCTCTGCGCAAAGGTAGGGTGTCCTGACATATTTTTGACGCGAGCCCTCTCTTGTCAATTTTGGTGACTCCAGGGGAAAACATTCTCGAGCCCACGTAGATTCTAGCAGGTAGCGGAATAATGGGGGAAAAAGATCTGCCTACAAATATTGAGATTCTTAATCTGTTCAATCGATGGGTATTATCTCGGGACAAAATGCTATCAGCATTCTGGATCTCACGTTCCGTGGCAGTCCAAAAAGTCTGTTTTGCGTACTCCTATACAAATGTGTGGAAGCATAGGATAGCCAGTTACGTAGTTGAAATTATGAGAATCCTTTTTTTAATAATAATATCTTAAAAACGAATAAAAAAATTCGAATTATTCAAATCGGATTAAAAATTCTAGAAAGTGTCATTTCGCGGAGAAAAATAGGCTGTAACATTGCGCAACTTTCGACTGATTATCCTATGCCGCCACGCAAATATTGTGAGTCCGTATACGACAGCTTGTTGAGATAGTTTTACCGTATTAGGAATATCCGTCATTCTGCGTGGACCGCTAGTCTGCCGCTGCGTGTTTGCACCGTGGCTGATGATGCAATCTGCGCTCCTTCCAGTAACATCTTCGTCTATATCATATCGATGGTTCCCCGCCACACCCGTGGGTAGGCTATTGCTACGGTGCATGTTCGTGTTAGTAGTGTTAGTACCTACGATCCTGCTGGGTTGTTCCAATTCTTTCTCTAGCTCACACACCGCTGAAGTACTGCGGCTTTTTCGGATAGTCAGCAAAACCGACGTGGGAGAAATGATCGAAGCCACTAGTCTGCTGCTGCGAGCTGGCGCTAATGTACCTGCTTGGGTCTGTATTTCAAAAAGTATAAATAAATATATATCGTAATACTATTTACGATCTTGCTAGCAATCCGGTAGGCCTATCCGAATATTTTGGTGTATGAAAAATTGCAGGGTTATAGGGTTAGGGCTATAGAGCCGTAATTTCTCTCCGCGTAGGAAGAAAACCTGTCGCCAACGGTGAACGCTACTATCCGCCAACCAGAAAAACGTAACACGGTCTAACCTGTCACCAGCCGGAATGGACACATCAGACGTTGAGCCCAGATGCGGTACCAGACCAGAGCCTATAGTAATATTTATACTGAACTCTGAAGTTACGTAGTTACGTAGACAATTCGGTCTAATTGTTACGTGTCGTGCACATCAAAAGACAATGTACCTCTTGGGTCAACAGTTCAAAAGTGAGTTATTTGGGACCATTGTTAAGTGTAGAGCATAATATTTCATTTGGTATTATTAACTCACTTTGGAATGTTTGACTCAGTAAGAGGTACCTTTTGATGTGACGCGTCACAATTGTTACTTCATTAACTGACATTTTGCCGATAAATCCACAAGCCACTATGGAGTATTTCTCAAGAATTTCTCAGATCCAGTGATGTATGCCTGCGGCATACCAACGAGAACGAGAACGTCCAATAAAACATTCTGAGTCTGAAGCGCACTGCACTAGTGTAGCAGTAACACTGCCAGTTCAGTCCAACGTTGGTCTGTATTGCCGTCGCTTTTACAAATCTAGCCATGGTCATATTTTCCAATCCAGAAAAAGCTATAGGCCTACTGGTTTAGAAATTGAGTAATTCTTACCGTTTCTCTTTTTGGCATGAGGCACTAAATTTGTCAAACACAAAATTAAAACGTACACACGACTGATTACATGGAGAGAGCCGAACTATTGTTAGTACAATACTAAATAGTCACTATCGATTACTTTACTGTTTCCACACGTACACTGCTGCTTGGTTTCCCGCGCACTATAGAACAGTATACTTGCATTATATTAGGTCTCGGCATTATTATGATTTTAAACTGGAATTATGCGCGCGGAACATGAAAAACATTTCGCACAGAATGGTACGCGCGCGTCGCGAAGCGCCCTAACCTAACGTCAAAGTTATGAACCAAACTACTAGGCACACAGCCACGCACATCACTTACAGTGCGTTTTAAGTCCGGCGCGCGATAGCCGCGCAATAAATGTATGAGGAAAGCTTCGTTCACTTTTACGCTGAAGCGCCAGCGATTGGTCGCCAGTACAGTGGACACTGGCGACCTCTCTGTAGAGTTTAATTATTTGAACTTTGACATGGTCGCTGAACTAATAATAATTTCTTGTACCAATAGAATTGCTCGTACTGTTAGAAAATATGGCTCGTTTACACTAGGCGGCGATCGACTTACGACCGAAAAATGGGCCCCACTCGCACAGACTCTCTATCGGTCGCTACGTGGTCTCTACGCGGTCGCTACTCGGTCCTCTAGATTCTCAATACAGTCTCCTAAACTTGCCCTCGCTCCCCATCGGTCACCATGGCCTCTGCCACTGTATGGCGCGGTTCAAAACACTCGCAATGAGGTTGCAAGGCGGTCGCCCCGTGCTCGCAACGTGGTCCCAACGCGCTCGCACAAGTCGCTACGCGGTTGCAACGCGCTCGCCCTCGGTCGCACCGCTCATGCGATGCTTTGTGCGAGTCGGCCTCGCCGCGAGTAACTTGCAACCGCGTAGCGACCAAGTGCGAGCGTATTGCGACGACCCCGTGGCTCACTCACAACTGAGACTCGCCGCCACTCGCACATACGTTTTTACCTCCCACACACACGCCCAACTCGCGCCCCCTCGCCAAAGAAGTCGTTACACGCTCGCTAACGGTCTCAATACGGTTGCAATGAAAACGCAGATGTTGTATGTCGGTCGGCATTCGATCGCACAAACTCGCAATCGATCGCACGAGTCGCAAGTCGATCGCAATAGGCTCGCAACGCGCTCGCCAAAAGTAGCAACGTGCTCGCCAAAGGTCGCAACTCGGTCGCAAGGCGATCCCCATGGGCTCGCCCTAGGTCGCACTCGCAACTGTGCAACTGCTTGAGCCACTGCTTACTGTACTCCGTTTGCCTATGGTGGGCATTGGCGTATCCACCTGGGATTACTGTACTCATTTTCGCCTATGGTGGGCCTCCATTGGCGTATCCAACTATCACCCGCCTTGACAATACCAGGCACGCTTGCCCAGTTCCAGGAGCCCTACAAATTACATTAATACATTTGAAGTGATGCAGTGTATATAAGCTCAATCCTCTACATATCAATAATATTTAATTAAACGATAACAATATAATTCAACAAAAGTATATAACTTTAGTTATAGTCCTGTCTCCAGGGTTTGAAATACATTACTGTGGCTACTAGTGTATTGATATTGGTAGACGGGGCTCACTATCTCTCGTTGTTCAGCTATACAGCTGACACTACTAGGCTATCGCCTATATCTCATGTATTCTAGCTACCGCTGACACCACTTGGCTATCGCCTATATACTCAATGTAAAACCTTCAACTAACGCCGTTCCAGACACGACCTTGTGCTACCACACCCAATCCAATTATCCCCTTTTTATTCGGTGAGCTCAGCACCGGCACCCCACCCACTTTGCCCTTAGCCTTTGACAATTAATTGTTCAACAAAATAGTTCCACAAAACAACATACCATATTAAAACGGAACTGACGGCTATTCGGCCACACCTTAAAATTATTTCCATTGCACATAATTGTTGCAACGCCCTCAGTCTATATATAACAGAGATTCGTCGACGCTCTCAAATACATTGCATAAAATCTGCATATTGCAACGCCCTCCTGTGACACTCCCTAATTCGGTCTTATATCGATCGCAGGGATGTTCGGTGTAAACGCTATTGGGCGATCAATGGTGAGAGTCCACGCGACTAGTGCGAGCGGACAACATGTCCCGAAAAACCGCGCTCGCCCAGACTCGTAGGTCGATCGCCGCCCGGTGTAAACGAGCCAATAAATACACAAGTATCACCCAACCGACTCTGACCAGCGTTCAGCGACCGTCGGCGTCTGGGGCCGTATTCTCGAAACACTTACGAAATTCGTAAGTAAAGAATTTTCGTAAATCGTGGTAAAAGTTTCGTGAGTATAAGATTTTTTTCGCAAATGCTGTTCTGGGAGTATAGTTACGATACGAAAAACGTTACGACACCTGATTATTATCGCGGCACCAACTACAAACCGGCCTTGATGCGCTTTCTTAAAATTGTCAATGGGCCAAATTTTCTTTATTACCGACTTTACAAGAAATCTAAGTACCTCTCATAGATATCAATAACGTCATTCAATTACTGGATTTAGATTAGAAAGCTGCCCCTTTGAATTGCTTTCATAATGAAAATAAAGTAGAACGAACACTGTTTCAAAAAATAATTATGTCACAACAACACCCATAAGCTTGGGTAATTATTAATTTAAATTTCTTAAAAGTTAAAACAGCACATTATGTGCGGTATAGACTGTAGAATAAAACGAATTTGGGATTATTGCTCTCTAAAACGTTTGGTCTTGAGTCGCGAGGTTCAAAGATGTTATGTCCGTTTCTGCCCAAGCATTGGGTTAAGTCTCTCCACCATTTGGTCTGAGACCCGGCTTCTTATGCACCAGTTACCATACCTTCTAAGCTGTGTCTATTATGTCCATTATGACAAAGAGATGATTGACAAAATTGGATTGAATTTTGTTGTTTCATGTAATGTTTCATTTCTGACATAATGTGATTGTCTGTTGTTGGTCATGAACTCAATTATATGATTTTGAAAGGTCTCTATTTTATTACATAGCGCATTTTGTCCAGTTAACACAATCTAGCCAATGTAAAACTACAGGCAGAACTATGTGTTATGAATCTTGGATTTTACATGGTAAGGGATTCCGGATCATGTGATCAGTTGTTTATGTTTTTGAATGCTGTCCACACTAGACCTATTCTGGGTTAAACAGCATCAGAACTGTCATTGCTTGATAAAAGTATATAATACGTGGCGAAATACAATTTTGAACTTGTTTACATATTAAAAATCAGTTTTCTGTTGTCATGCATTTTGTTTTGGATGTGCTAATCGGAAGCCCTGTATACATATGTTGCATGTTTCGCTATTGTGTCAATGAATTTGTACGTATCAGAGTTGCTTATTGCTGTAATCATTATCAGCATAACTCAAGTATAGGATAAGAGTTTACCTCCGTTAGAGAATTCTGATTTGCATTCTTCTTAGGTGTTCGATATAATATACATGTAGAAGCCACAACAATACAAAATAGCAGAGCTGATTATGTCTCCTTGTTTGACGCCTTTGAGAATATTTACAAATCCACAGACACCAATAATCATATGTTTTAACAGCAGCTTTTGAGTAATTATAAGGGTATATTTCCTATTTCCATAGACAGGGCAATTTTATGTTATCGAAGGCCTGTTGTACAATCTATGAAGACAATGTATGGACATGGTTATTAAATTCAATAGATTTGTCTAATATATTTTTTAATGCGATTATTGTTGTATGGTGCCCGATTGAGGCTAAAAAAGAGAAATAAAGATCATTTACTCGCGCTACTATAATACTTATGAAGGTAATTAATTATTGTTTGCATTCTAGACGACTAGTTTAAATAATTAAAGCAACGATAAAAGCTTTTTTAAAGGTTCGGGAACCACATTAGTTTAATTATACCCTAAAACAATAATATTATGCAGTGCTTTAACTAGAGGCTTACCAACAGTTTTTAGTATATTATTGTCTAGGGCAGGGCTTTTGCCTGATGTCTTAGGATTATTGATGCAGAGGGTGGTATGCAATCTTCTGTTGAGTCATCGATGTGTGTTTAAATCGAATCATCAGAATAAAGATCGACATAAGAAGTCGCCCATTCTTCAAGAAGCTTTTGTGTTTGTTAGTTCTTTATCATTATTGTCTTTAATACCCTAGTTAATATTTTTTGTTTATTATAGCTGGATCATATAGCTCTAGTCCATTTTTCCGATTTGTTTCATTTTGTCCTTTCACAAGCTTTTGTGATTATATTTTGTAAAATTTTGATGGTAAACCATGTGTTCGCCTGCATCTTGTTTCAATAGCTTTCTTTGATTCATCTGTCATCCAAGTTGGGTGAGGTTTTTTTTTATAATAATAATCATTTTATGTGTGGTAGGTCTATAGATAAGCTTAAATCGTACAAAGTCTACAAAAAAACGTACACGTATTTAATATGTAGGCCTAAACAATAGTTTAATATTTTTTTTGACAGTGTAAAACAGTATAATCCCATAATATATCCCCAGTGTACATAATTCTGGCACATTATAACCCCACGTGTTTATAATGGAGCGTAAACAGTAAATAGTCGTTAGACACAGGACTACGTACTTAGACGTCACGATTCTTT
>JAVCKS010006743.1:0-17675 GCA_032273685.1 Pteraster tesselatus
TGGAGGATGAAAGCACGTCTTTGTTGGATTTGGGTTAGTCTCTGATTATTTATAGTAATGACGATTTGAATTGCAGCAAAAAAACCAATAACTGTATTAATAATCAAACATCCTGAATTATTCGCTCGGTTGAAAACAAACATTGCGTAATCGGACCGAGCACTAGCACTGTTAATGTTGCACTAGCAGACGATATTAATCACAAGTCCCCTACCAACACAAATTTTAATCGTCAGTTGAGGGCGCAAATATGTAGCCGTAGCTTTGTCCGAATTCAAAAAGCTAAACCCTCGTCTAGACGTAGCCGAAGCCGTAGACCTAGCCAATAGCCGTAGAAAAATTTTCGGACACGGCCTGAGACTGGAAAAACCATGTTTATTTATAGACATTGTTTGTCTCGTGATATTAAGGTGTGTCAAGTGATCATTTCCATAGCGAGACAATCTCAGTGAGAGCGTTTTCTATCTGTTCGTACGTTCGTAAATTGCTCTGATCTCAACAAGACAAACAAAGTTGGACAGTACAGCTACATGTAGATAGATTTAGTGGCCTCTCGTCCTTCGTTGTGGTGCAGTTTGATTTAGACTCACGTGAGGTAAGTTGCCAACGGCCAATGTCCACGACCAAACTGTATTATCATTGGGGCAAGATATAACAGAATCTAACCACCATTTTCTCTCAATCATAGAAAACATTCGTACATTGTCACCCGTACTAGTAGTACTACTATAGTAGTGGTGGTGGAGCAGTACTCCGTAGAAAATGTAGGTGTATGGGTACAACCTTAGACTTTAGTACGAAAATAAAAAGAAAGATGGCGACAATTATCTCGATAGTTTTAGCGATAGTTTCACGCGAGAGAACGTCACGTCCTCGAGTGTGCAATATTTTGATTGAGTTCACATTAATGTTTCGTTTCTTATATCCGCCCGTCCCGAACTTTGAGCCCATTTTTATTCTTATTTTCGGCAAGGATTGAGGTGCTAACCGCCGGTTTCCCATAATTTGTTTCCCCCAAATTTACATAACTAGAATAATCCTATTCCTCGAGTGATTCCCAATTTTAGATTTTTCTCAGTTTGATTAAGGTACATTAGGGGAAACCGGCGGTTAGCACCTAAATTCTTTCAATTTTGTGGAAATGGGTAATACATTTTTAAAGATTTGTTTGTCTAAATAGACATCTAATACGTTTGTAACCGGTGATCACGAGTGTTGGTTTTAATCAGATGAGATCAACAGATTTGACGTCACGTTGTGCTGTTATTTTTAAGCTCTCACTAAATGTTTATGCAGCTGTTTCTACTAGAGCCAATCTGCTTTATTTGTCACATAATAATATCCACTTTGTTTATTACTGCGAAATGCCTTGTGCTTCAGATGTCCAACATTATACCAAATTATATTCTTAGTTTGCGACAAAATACAATTTGTTTGAAATTGTAGAGCCAGTCACATATTTTGTCTGTTCATTCCATCCAGTTTCATTGTAGCATTGAGTGTACTATTCTGGGGAATTTTCACTTGCGTATTGCCTAACCACTGATGCCTGCAATCCATACTTATTGTACTAGTTGATCTCTTGAACTTACAGTCTAGCAGTAGTACCACTGCCAGAACACACAACCTCCAGAGTTCCGTGTGTAAAAGCTAATTGATTATCGTTTTAGTCACGGTGTAGGCATTGCATGGTGCTATTCCGGGGATTTTTCACTTGGTATTGTGCAATGTCCTATGGGATTTCCCCCAATAACGCTGTTAGAAACTAACAATAAAATTTGGGCAACCAACCTTTGTTGATGCAGTTGATCTTACAGCTTAGCTGATTCAAGTCAAGTATTAAAGAACAATTTTATTCAACCAAAATTATTATAATTTTACAGTACTGCAGCTTTTATTCTAAACGCTCTCATATTATGTGACATCGTTTTGTTCTGTTTTTGGCCCGTCTGTATTTGGGGTCCGTCGGTATGTGGGGTCCGTCGCTTTTGGGGGTCCGTCGCTTTTGGGGGTCCGTCTGTGTTTTGTCTGTGTGTTTTTTTTTGGGGGGGGGAGGGTTTGTGTTTTGGGGGGACCGTCTGTATTTTTGAGGGACCGTCTGTGTTTTGGGTGGACCGTCTGTGTTTTGGGGTCCGTCTACCCTTTGGGGGTCCTTCTGCCTTTGGGGTCCGTCTGCTTTGTGCATTTCATTGCTAAAATTATTTTAATGAAATAAAATGCTGCTAAAACTAACCATTTAATTAATATGAAACAAAATAAATCATCAAGTTTACTCGACTTCAGCTAGTCAACATTTTGGCGGATATTGTTTGCAGGCTTGTGGGATTCTTGCACAATACTATTTTGAACTGGGTAAAGCGGTCATGACGGGAGTCACTTTCCCGGTGTACTGCGAAGATGATTGCTCTCTCTAACTAAATACTGGAAAGCAAATAATATTGAACAAGACTGCATACCTACAAAGCCTAGAAATCTCATAATCTCCACACCTACTCGTCAAAAAGGGGAAGGCAGAAACAACAGACAAATAAACAATCGGATTGGAGATGATAACCCAACCTCTGTCCAACTTTGTGGCCAAAATAATTCATTAACTGCTAAATTATTATTTTCATTTGTTATTTTTACTTCGACATAGAAAAATGGCAACTGCAAACCCGGATTTCAAGTTACGAAACCTTGAGTGCAGTATCTGCAGTGACCAATTTACTGAGCCCAAAATCTTAAATTGTCTTCATAGTTTTTGTAAACATTGTCTTGAAAGATGTGTTCCCCTGCCCGGGGCCCCCACAATAGTATGCCCTCTTTGCCGGGCAGAGACACCTATTCCGCTTGGCGTACAGAGCGTGAGCACTAACTTTCATCTTGCTGGATTAATGGAGGAGATGGCTTTCATGGAGAAGATTAACAAGACAAAAAATAGTTCATGCGAGCTGTGCGACGATGCTAACGAAGCCTCGCATCGCTGCTTCAACTGTTCACAGAGTATCTGTGCAGCATGTCTCAAGATCCATAGCAGAAGTGCCTCATCATCGTGGCATGATGTGGCCTCATTGGAAGACATACGTCTGGGAAAAAGTCAACCAAAACGACGGCAAGAAAAGGAGAGGAAATGTCATAAACACAAGGAAGAGGCACAGCTTTATTACTGCCAGACTTGTAAAGAACTTGTGTGCAATGTTTGCACCAATCTAGATCACTGCAAACCCCAGCACAATTGCCAATATTATCAGGAAGCTGCAGAACAGTACAAATCTGTAATCAATGACAAACAGGCCGATATGCACAAAGCCATAAATAGCCTCAAGGAATCATTAGAGAGTACGTCCAAAATCAGAAAGATGTTGGACGAAAATGTAGCACAAACAACAAAGGACGTTCACGAGTTAGCTGCTGATGTGATCGCTAAGGTAAAAGCTGCAGAGCAGCAATTGATTCAGGAAATAGAACAGTTACACAAGGTTCGTTGTCAAAGATTTGATGAAATTAATAAAACTCTAACTGCCAAACTGGAGAGACTGGAACATTCCCTGAACACATCAGAAGAACTAACTACGACTTCTTCAGCTTGGGACTTCCTGTCCGTGTTTCCGATAATCGAACAGGACCTGGAGATGCTAACAAGCAGCCTCATTGATATTCCCGAGGTAGATGTAGGATGGTCATACCTGAATTTGTCACGGAGTCCTGGTATTGTTGGTGATATCGACTTGGGTAAGCTGGAAGTACAGGAACCCAAGTGGGAGCTGGCTCTGGAGATGGGTAAAGGTGATGAAGAGATCCCCAAATGCACAGATGTCTGCTTTCTGCAACCTGATAGGATAGCAATGGCTGACTACGCGGGTAATCGCATTGTAACCTACAATATCGATGGAACCAAGGAAAGTGTCATTCAGCATACAAGTAAGTTGGTACATTTGGCCTAAAGGGTCACTGCAAACAAGGCGTGTACTAAGACAAATACTACTATAAATAATCACCAATAATCACTACTATAAATAATCATTTGTATGTATCGATGACTAAACAGGTTTGCTCCCCCGTAGAAAACAGACTATGGATGCCCACATATGTGTGTGGCTAGGCCGTCGCTGAGATAATAATTTCCGGGAAGGGATGGAGGGGGAGGGGAGGGGAGGCGGAACTGCTATGAATTGGTGTTGCTTTTCTTTGTGACTTGAGAACCACTCATCTCTCAATGGGGGTATGGTCCGGTCGCTAGGAACAGCGCCGCTTTAATGGACGGGTTAATATGAGGGCATCAGCCCCGAGGCCCGGCGAAGGGAGGGGCACACGAGGAGGGGGGGAAAAGATCACAGAGGGAAAAACATTTCAGAAAAATCCAGCTTCACTATGTCTTATGATGATATGGTTTGTATTTGGTGTCCTAAAATAGCCATAAAACTAAACATCCATTAAACTACCAGGTGTGATTATTTGGGGGGGAGTGATAGCTCTGGTGCCGTGGCACGCCCTTTAATGTGGCCTTGACTAAGAAGTCTGAGGTTCATGCCACACCCGGATCGCCTTAAGTTGGATTGTTAAGAGAATTGTAATGAAGAATAAAGACAAACAAATCATCCCACCTTATTAAAAATCAGCAGCAGACTTATTATTATAAATTTACCTAACAAATAATCTACGAGTTGGACTAGGTAAATAAATAGCCGTCTACTAGGCGTATGATCTCAACATGTTAGTTATGCCCACAAATGTAAATGTTTATTTGTTTACTCCTTCCAGGGCCCCGGGCTGTTGCAGCTATAAACGGCCAGCTGGTAGTTGTAGATGGCACGGACCATGTCAGTATGTACACCAAGGAAGGCAAACTAGCTCACAGGTTTCCAACAACAGACAGCGAGGATGACAAGACACAAACAGACCTCTTCGGTGTAGTTGTGAGGAGCAAAGTCATCCTGGTTGGTGATGTCAAGAGGAAGGTGGTGACAGAGCACCAACCTGACGGTTCCCTTATCAGAACCATTGCAGTGGCTACATCTCCTAGGTACATGGCAGTATACACTAACAATAGGTTAGTGGTCAGTGGAGGGGATCAAAAGCAGGTTGACATTGTGGATAACAATGGTGGGACATTGATTACAATTAAACCAAAGATAAAGGATCATCAAATCAAATACTGTTGTGGTGTATGCTGTCATGTTACCGATATATATATTGCAGTACTCTCAGGTGTTGTAAACACCGGTCATATCCACCGCTATGATGGTAAAGGGAGGTTCATCAGCTGTGTGGCTGGTGGTTTGTACAATGCCTTTGGGATCACACAATCACCAGACAAGCAGCTTATGGCTGTGGCTGACAGGTTATCAGTGAAGTTATATAACAAGGTGTGATGCATCTTCAATGATGTTGTCAGCCAATCTCCTTAACATACATCATATAGTGTGTACTATTATAAAAAATGAAGTCTTCAGACCTGGGAGCAGTCTCCAGTTGCGAATTTCAATTTAAATGCAAGTTTGATCAGTAGAATAATTTCACAATAAGGAAGGTTTGTGAATAAACTCAAATTAATAGAAATTTAGAATAAATAGAAACGTATTTCATACCAATACAAATCTCGTTTTGGAACTTCTTCCTCAAAGAAACAAACTGATAATAATTAGTCAGTAAAATCAAAATCCCGCCACAATAAGACGCCTAGTTTCTCTGGCCTCAATGGCAATTTAAGTTATCGAAAAAATGTGGCGCCATCATGCGGTCGGGTTGGAATGATCCATGAACGGGCAGCCAATTTCTCCCCGCAGGACGAATGAGGTCAAGTCGATATATAATACAACGGTCAAGTTTGGTTGGAGTAGGTACAGCATAGTAATACCAATAATATTAATATTAATATTATTTTTAAACCTCACCCTAAGCCTCGTTCTTTCTACGAAAATTTGGCTTATCCGTTCTTGGAAAAACAAATACGCCAACGGTAATTTATTTTCTATTGATTAATAATTACCTATATCAAAACAAATACAAATGGTGTTGGGCTATATTATGGCCATTATGATTGATATAATACAATCTAAAGTGCCCCTAATTGTGTGCCCCCCCCCCACCCCCCATGGATCAGAACAACCCATCCACACCAGGGCGCTGTGGCGTGTCAGTAATATTTGGCCCCAGGAAGCTGGAAATTTTTTTGTGTTTTTTCCCCGTTGTTTATATTCCATGTATTATTGTTGTACCGTCAATACTAATGTTTAGCTGATTATTATATATTTGCATATTTTGGCATATACAATATTATTTTACTTTCCACCAAAGAAGGTGAGAGTGGTCTAAACTGAAGCACGGGTTTTTTCTCGTATGAAGACTGTGACTAGGATCCTTTACAATTGGATTTTAGTCTGCTGGTGACACATCGGTCTGTGTCGTGGGTAGATCTGGCTATGCTACCAGTAGTAGGTATGTATCGTGAGATGAAGGGAGGTCACACGGTTTGTTGATTGGTGGGAGGAAAACCCTATAGGACTGGGGAAAACCCACGAAGTCAGAACCCAATTCACATGTCACAGCCCCCAGGACTCGAACCGAGTCCACCAGAGGTGAAGAGAAGGGTGTGCTTGGGAGGGTTTTAGGTCACATTTAGTGAAATGTTACCCGACGGCTGTTGCATGTAATAGTATAAAAGGTTGGATTTTCACAAGAAACTAATTATATTTATGTTTGTAAATAGTTAAGAATCACAGGAGAGGGTAATAACCACGTTCTGGTAGTGTTGGTGGTTAGTTTGGTGAGTATAAGTGATTTTGCTTGCAAAAAATATTCTAACCTGATAATTATGTCAAAAAACAGTACGTTTTCATTAAAGATATTTCCTAATTAAGTACAATCAGTTGCAGAGGTTTAAGACCACTCATCCAAAATGCAATAACCTGAAGAAAAACCAAACCTAAACCATCTATAAATAGCAATATAAATTATGTTTATTTTCAATGTGTAACCTTGGTTGAACAGCTCTTTGACTACATTTTCATGATTTGAAATGTTCACAGTGAGTCTCATAATTATTTAGTGTGCCCTCTTCCGTCTCTGCTGACTTTTGGTTCATAGCGCTATACTTTGACGTTATAGACCACAGTCCAAAACCACAAGGTACTGCACGACATGCTTAGTGTCACTAAGCATGGCGGTTTGGAAGTGCAGTGTTAATTTGACAGATTATAATCGGACTTGTCTGGTGGTGAGGGCCATTCACAGTACATCTTCAGAAGCGCATAAGGCCTGTACAGTCACCAGGTTTTGTGAGTTTTCCTACAGTTGTGGTTGGTTCCTCTTGCACCACAGTTATTTTGCTATGACAACAGTTTCAATAAGCCTTTTCGAAACCTCACGCGCGTAAAGGATCACTTAGATTGTTTCGGGAAACAACATTATATAAATCCCATAATGCACCTGCGTCCATGGGTGAACTGGTAACTAAATTTTCACTACAGAATTGGCAAGAAATGGGAAATGTATACGAATAAGTTATTTCTTGTAATGATTCCATCAAAGACACAGATTTTAGAGCTGTACCAGAAACGTTTACAAATATTTGTTTCTGGACAAGCAAAGGCTAACGAGTAATAATGAGTGTAGTTATGCCCCCAAAACGCTTTATTTTTTATCATAGAATTACTGTGAATGTAGCTAATAATATGTATTTCCAGTGATTCAGTGTATTAATTATCTAAATACGTGAATGATGTAACTAAGTGTAACTCGTGGCTTTTATAGGATTGGCTATGATTAGGTTTAAATATATTTTGTATAATATTTGAACTCCGAAAAGAAGGAAAATTATAATTATCTACTGTATATTATGTAAATATTGTCAACCTTAGCACTACTTTACTGTATTCATTCGCCTTAGATTTGTTATAAAAGACTGCAAAAATAATGAAATGCCTGATCGCGCTGAATTTGTGTTGTATGATTTCAGGCTAAAATGTATCCCACCAATCTGAGGTCATGTTATAATAAAGTTTTCAAGTGTCACATGACATCATCTTAAAGGTGCAGTTTTACATATCGTTCTATATCATCCTTAAAAACCGCACCATCAACCTAAAACCTCGCATGTATTCCAGCAGGGAAATGTTACATCCAAAATGTGAGATCGTATTGTAATGACTCGCACCAACAAGTGTCACGTGATCTTGATCTTAAAGGTACAGCTGTACAAGATATACATCTACATAAACACTTTCAACCCTTTGTTTCCAGAATTTGGTCACGGGACCTACAGGCTGGTCTACTACTATAATGGTAGATAACTGCTGCAACAGCAATATATAAGCGTTTTCTGTAGAGAAAGATGTCTATATTAACGTACTGCATGGAAGCCATTTTGGAAAAACGCGGCCCTTCGTATGCGAACGTAGCTTGTGTGACCGGCTTTCGTACGATTGTCCGCGATGCGATTACTTGCGATTTCAAAAAATATCGTGTCGTGTCGTGTCGTGTCGTGTCGTGTCGTGTCGTGTCGTGTCGTGTCGTGTCGTGTCGTGTCGTGTCGTGTCGTGAAAATCGCAGCGTGTGAGGCGGGCTAGAGGAATAAGTGTGTCATGACAGCTGCGCTCGGTCACGGAGAGATGCACCGTGCTTGGTATGACAATACTGAAGAAAGTGGATCAACATAGCCTAGAAGCTCCATGGAATATTGCAGATTCGGCGGCTAAATTTGATACATTTGGTTGCTATTTTTTATTTATAAAGACTTCCAAAGAAATTTCAAAATAATCAAGATCATTATCTTTGTTGATCTCCAATCAATTACAAAATGTTTTAATGATTATTGAAATAATTATTTTAATAATTGCATTGAATTATTGAAAAAATTATTTACAATACATGTAGCTAATCCATCAAAACAATTGGCTGCGAATATCCATAATTATAATCTTTTTGCAAATTACAGAATATTTAATCCATGCGTGTAACAAATACAGTTAGGCCGAGTAAAACAGTTTATCGTCTGTGGTTTGAGGAAAAGAAAAAAAGAGGCAATTTATTAAACAATAGCTTCATGGTTCAAGGAATTCTGCTTTTAAATTGAAATAAATTATAAATAGGAATAAACTTGAAAACATTTTAGAAAACGGCATTTTTGAAATCGCACTAAAAATTAATTAATTCAATGCGCCTTCTAAAAAGGAAGCTATAGTGGACGTAGGCTAGGTTCTGTTTTACCACCAACACATTAAGTCATTAGCAATCAAACACGATAAGCCATCAATTTGGACGGTATGAATACACCGACAAGCTAACAAACATTTTATCGCCGGCGAATTAGATTGAAGCCCGATCAATTTCAGCTATTTGCCGCACGTACTCTGCAAAATGTGAGCTAATGATTCCTCCATTTCTCACACTCTGTGCAGCGATACGCTGTCGTAAATATCGTCGGTGTTCCTGGCAGAAAATCGTAAGAAAATCAAGCAGAAAGTTGTATGAACAATTTTCACGCAAGATTGTATACTTTTCACAAAATTCTGGTTTAAAATTGGTATTGGTAGAAAGGAACGCTTTAGTCAGGCATATTTAATTGTTAAGGTTAAATCCAATATTATCAGAAATACGGTAATTTTTGTCAATTACGACCTTTTGCAGGAAATGTTAAAGCTTCGCAAAAATTATTTTTCCCAACGATAGAATAACAATTAATAACTTAAAGTGTTCCTTTCTACTAAATCTTCTTCACCGACAAATTATTTGAGAAACGATAAACCTGACACAAACCTGACGATAAGTTGGTAAAATAGCCGTAGGGACTATTCTAAATTCATCAGTTTTAACAGGCCGCGTGCTATGTAATACAGATTGATAGGAGGGTACAAATTACGATTTAAAACAATCCAGTTAGGTACGTCGCTGCTACTTGTAAGCGTTGTGTATCCCAATAATATCATAATACGTTCAGCAGAAATCGATATACAAACCTCCATGGAGTCAGTCACATAAATTCCTCCATTTCTTCATTTTTCGTCCGTTCATTCCTGATTAATTCCTATGTAATTCTTAATCCATTTCTTCATTTCCAACAAGTTCCTTCATTTACAATTAATTTCTTCATTTTCAATTACTTCATTAATTTCCAATTTATTCCTACATTTCCAATCATACCTTCATTTACAATTCATTCATTTATTTCCAATTAATTCCTTCATTTCCAATTTATTCCTTCATTTCCAACCCATTCCTTCTTTTCCAATCAATTCCTTCATTTCCAATTCACTCATTCATTTCTATTTCATTTCTTCATTTATACATGAACCGAACACTACATTTTTTATACAAACAAAAATTCAATGTTTAGTTTTAAAGCGATACTGGGAACTTCACAAATAAACAACATATCGATATACATACTGTAATGTCCAAAATTCCTTCCTCCATGGTCGGTCATTGTCTATATTGTAAGTACGGCACAATGTACTATGAGAAGAACCTGTGGTGATATAAATAACCCACGAAGTCCGTCCGTCCGTATGGAATATCACACATCACATAATTATCAAACATCAGACATCAGATATCACACATCACACATCACATATAATATTTGTTTTGCACATTTTCTTGCAGACATGACAAAACAAATTTTACAACATCGCATATTCGTTCACAAACATCACATATTTATTTACGACATGAGTAACATGTCGTAAAGCTTTAGGAGCGAATTATTTTCCTGGTAGCTTAGGGGGCTGGGACATCAAGCCAGAAGAAGCGTAATGACCCGGCGAATAGAACGTTCCGCGTGAAACTTTAAGTACAAAAAACTACAATACATAACATCAAGTCTTCTTCTCCATAGTCCATAATGTAAATTCTCGCTGAGGCTATTTTTACGTATTGAAACCTATTTACATTATAGGTTCCAATACGTAAGAATAGAAAAATAGCCTGAGTCACACGTCCACGTGCCACGTTCAAGGCGATGCCGAAACTCTCTATTTTGTGATTAGTACAAAACAAACGAAATGTGACCACTAGACTCTTCCCGTTGACGTATGTTTGGGAAAAATGAATTGTACTGAACTCACAATATTGAACGTCGATAAAAAAATCGAAGTTTAAATTGCACAACCCGTGTGAAAAAAAAAGGGTGCGGTAATGTGAATCACCCTCCTCCTCGAAGGTTTGATTGTAGTTATTAAGCTCACCATACGGGGTCTGTGTCGCGAGCTCACTAAACAAGTTACATTTTTAGTAGGAGGAAACAAACTCGCAGAAATTGGGGACCACAATTCCATTCGAAATGGTAAATGCCAGTAAAACTACCACCACCTGATTTCTCATCCGTAAAAACACACCCCAATAAGCCTTTTTCGCAATTACAAGTGCGCATGTGCATAAGTGGTTGGTAACCATTCAGTTGACAATCGGCATGCCATGTACAGTACAAAGTATGCCATGTACAAAGGGTACTGACAAAATTTGAAATTAATTATTTCTAAGTACACTCTGCGAATGTTCCAAGAGATTAGTATAATAGCAACAAAGTTTATACATAATTATACTATAATGTTTTAAGTGTTTCCATTTTGTTTAAGTACGTAATACAGTCAAATTCTAATAATAATAGTGAAGGTTTTCGGCAACCGATATGAGAATTTCCCCATTATGGTAAAACTTTAACAGACATGTTTAACGCAAACAATTCAAAATTCGCCATTTTGACACCAACCATCAAAGGTAGAACTTATGAAAAAATCACGTATGTTCTATTTGCACGGATCAAACCGTGCAAATAGAAATTACATCAAAGGCATCAAATTATAGTGAAATAGTATTTACGGACATTATAACATTTCCATATAACATCAAGAATGCAGAATTGGCTTTTACCGTGGAGATTAAAGACTAGAAGGTTCACTCGTGAACGAGGCCGAAAGCCCACACGGGACTAACGCGCCATCATGTTTGTACGGCAGAACAAAATGCACGTACGGCCCAATATTATGATCGTTATAAAATCGCCGTAAATTTGTTTAGTAGTTTGATATTTCTTCGATATTAGGCGCCGGCAAATGTAGTTAATTTAAGTGATGGCTGTTCACTCGTAGGCCCTACTGCCGTGCGGCTCTGTCTTACAGACATTATGGCAGCGCGTACAGCGGCTTTAATTTTGCTCCAGCCTTTGTCTTTATTACATCTCTATGGTTTTTACAAGTCTATTGGATATTCTCTTTCCACATCCTTTTCATGTTGACCAACTCACACTTCTTATCTTTATGTAATCCCTTTGTCAAACAAAGACTTTCAATTCCTAATCTTAATTGACAGGTCGATGCAGCCAGAACTACTTTAACCAGTGAATGGTGGCCATACATGTATCCAGTATGTACTATGACAATGTAGCCTGTGCCCATAGTAACAGACACTACTTATTTCTCCTGAAATAAAATTTACATCTCATGCGTGTACTATATATAATAATGTTCCAAATTGTTTATGTTGTAATTCCCCAAAGTGAACCTTTTCCAGGTTGGTTTTATCATATAGGTACATGTATGTAACAAAAGTTTGGTGTCTTACCAATGACCATTTAGTGGTAAACTTAAATGTATTCATTACCACTTGTCATTAACGGAAATGCAAAGTCTGCAAGATATATTTATGTACAAGTATTCATTCGGGAACATTTGGAACATTACAATGAATTTTGTCATTTATAAAATAAGGCAAGGTCTTTGAGGGGCACCACAGCAAAAGGGAAGTGACTAATGACAAAACTAAAAGCTTGAATGGTACCCAGACCATTTAAGGTTGCCCAAAAGACATACAAATAAAAATACACATGTTGAATGATGTTGAGTGTGTGTTGACTGACACCACCAATGTTTTTCCCCTGCGGCGCGCCAGCTGCTACATTTTCTCTGAAAATATGTCATGCCTGTTTTATGATTTAATATTTTTGTCTCGGCATTTACGGGATTCATTTACTTTCAAATAATTATTGCATTTTAACATGTTAGCGTTACATTATCAGTACAGTACACTCGAACCATGCTCGAACGCACCACGTGCAATTATGGCCTTTAGTCAAGATGATCTGAGCGCGGGCGGCAGTCGTGCAAATAACACGTGACGTGCAGAGACATGGCGTGCGTGCTACAAAGGCTAGCAACATGCTAGCCTTCTACACGTGTATAATTATAAAAAAGATATATAATCAATTTAATATGTACGTACATATTGTCCGTATTTAATACTTTTAAAAGTACATTAAATAATGGATTTCTGGTCTCTTTATAGTGAAAAAATGGTATAAACTAGCACCGACCCCCATCGTAAATATTCATTCGCACGCATCGCGGTCCGCGAAGGCAGCACCAATGACTTTTCTCCGCTCATACTTCGAAACTAAAATCGAAACTTTTGTAACTTTTTGTCGGTACTAACTCTGTATTCAAATTTAAGAAGAAAAAACAGAGTTCTACGTGATAATAATTATTTATAAACTTCTAGCCAGCTACCACACTGATCACCCAAGGACAACTAACTCAGTAATCGGATTAGTTTATTGACACAAGTACTGATAAGAAACCTATAAAACACCTCAAAAAGGATGCGTGAATTCCGAGTTAGCTGCTCCAAACTCGGAAAGGCTTGAATGGAGCATTCCCGTAATGAATATTATGATCGTTATAAAATCGCCGTAAATTTGTTTAATAGTTTGATATTTCTTCGATATTAGGCGGCAAATGTAGTTAATTTAATAAAGTGGTGTCTGTTCACTTGTAGGCCCTACTGCCGTGCGGCTCTGTCTTACAGACAGTATGGCAGCGCGCGTACAGCGGCTTTACTGCTCCAGCCTTTCCCTTTTTACATCTCCATGGCAATGCATGACATCTCACGAATAAAATACCTTGATCGCCTAATTAAGATGTATTCAGATCGCTGGCCTAAACTTCTTCTTATTGCCAAACTACAGCTTAACTGCAACTTCACAGATATCCGATTTAAATGTTTGAAATGTGTTCTTGATGTATGTAATAAATGCGAATGTGCAAATGTTTTTGAATATATAATTTTAAATGATTTGAACAACCATCCCAAAACTGGGCCAGGTCAGTGGTGAAAAAAGTAAAAGAACTAGCGGTAGATGATTGGCGGAAAGACATTAAAAACCAAACCTCTCTTACTGATTACGCACAAGTTAAAGAAAAGTATATCTTAGAAGAATATTATATTAGATAAAGTTGATTTTGAAGATGTATCTCTTAAATTTAAACTTCGTTCCAATACCCTACCGTTAGATAGTATAATATGTAGATGGTCAGATGACATTGGTGGATCTTGCACGCTTTGTTGTAATAACTGTGATGAGGATATTAGACATTTTGTATTTGTTTGTGCTGCTCTCCAACAGATCAGAGTAGATGAGTTGAATAAACTTGAACATGCTCTATTGAATAGCACTGAGGTTTGGAACCAATATTTATATGCTACGAACGATGTAAAATTAATTTTCATTTTAGGCTCTTCAACACTGTCCCTCCCAAAAGAGGTTGAGATAATATTCGACAAATTTTGCCAAAAATATTTGAAAAACACATGGAAAAAGAGATCTGAAATAAAGCATGTTCAATCCTTAGCTTAGAACTGTATTACTGTAAGCATGTACTCGATTTTCTTTTGTTTTCCCTTTGTTCTATTTTATCGCTGATTTTATGTTTTACTTATCTGCGTTTTAGTTTTTAGTTTTTAGTTTTTAGTTATTTCTTTAACACATCATTGTACTGTTGATTCCAACGCAATTTTTTTTGTGCCATCCTTAGAAATGTACATCGTATTTCTATTTTTTTTTTTGCGCGGTTTTGGATGACTGTCTTCCTTCGCGTACACGTAATGTTTGCTTTATAATGTTTTATTTTTCGGGGGTTAATTTTATTCTTATGGTTATTGATGTTCATTGCTTAATTTTATTCCATTGTACTGTTTAGTGTTGTTAATTTTATACCATTGTTCTGTTCTTCTGAACGCACCATCATTGTGTGCCACCGATACTAAGGTGTAGGTTCGAATAAATAAAGTCTATTCGATATTCTCATATTATGCTGGTAACCCGTGCAATAGTGACTTGATTATGTAACTGTCATCGCTTCGCTGGTAGGTTAAGCATTTCTTCAAAACCGTCTGAAAAGCTGTCTCCTGTGAATTGCCACAACGAAAAATTATCCATGCAAATCAAGTCTGTTCCACGGGTTACCAGCGTCTGAGAGAAACACACAGACTTGTAAAACTTGTTTTCTACTGTATTATTATGTAAGGGCAACTAACAAGTATCTAAACTAAGCTTTGTCTGCTTCGGTGCTCCGTGAGAGCTGCTGCTACTACTAGTGGGCCGCCAGGCGATGCGAAGGGCCTGCCGGTAGGATGGGCACCTGGCATAATAGATGATGGGATTGACCGCCGAGTTGACAAACAGTAAACTGTGGCTGATGATCCGTAGGTCATTCTGCAGCTCGTTAATGCGAACGAACGACATACCGCGAAGGTAACTGCTGATGTAGACGAAGTTGATGATGGCGTACGGCAACTGGCAGACGAAAAAGACCGTGCCGTTGATGACCAGCATGCTGGCGACTTGATTGCGGATCAGGCGGGCTTTGTTCGACATCTGCGGCTCATCCTCCTCGCCGTCCTTGGTAACACTGCGTTGGTTGAGTGCTTGCACGATACGAACGTACATGACGGCGTTGACGACCAGTGCTACCATGAACGGCAGCGAAGCGGACATGTTACCGACGATGACAGCCCACGGGCCCAGCGGCAGGCAGAACCCAATGATGTCTGGTAGGTCGGCAAATCTGTGGAGGTCTTCTTCCGTGTCGTCACCGCCGGGCCACGTAGCGCAGATCCGAACCGGAGAAGCGTACTGTACCACGGCCAGTCCGCTCAAGGCCAGACTGATCACCCACGCTCCCACCACCAGCCTCACGGCCCGCCGCTTGCTGTTGACCACGCGGTATCGAAACGGATGACAGATCGCGAAGTACCTCTCTGCCGAGACAAGCCACACCGTGGCCACCGAGGCGAAGTAGGTCAGGAACGGTACGCCGAATGCCACCACGCAGCCGAGATTCAACTGGGAGTGGATGTGGCTGCGAACCGGCGCGGGGAGGTACAGCAGGTAGCTGGTCACGGTGAACAGAAGGAAGGTTATGTCGGCGACGGCAAGACTCACGAGAAATACATTAGTGGTAGTCTTCATGTAGCCGACCCTCGCCACGGCCACGAGGAAGGACACATTCCCCGGTATACCGATCAGAAGGGCCAGCGTTAGGACGACTAAGGCTATCACCCGGGATGATGGCTCGATAAGATAATTAGAGGCACGTTCCACATCGTTGGTAAGGTTCAGTTGGTATAGATCGGAACAGTTTAAGTGACTGGTGTCGACTACCATAGTGTTAGTGCGCTCACGGGAAAGTACCGCACTGTTTATAATGCTGGAGCAACTGGGTTAGTGCATCACTCGACTCGCTCACAGTGCTATAATAGTGGCAGGCACTGTGACAGTACTGGGACAGTTTATTGTTCAACGATCCCGCTTCCCAAAAACACTCACGGTCATCGATTTTAAATGGGCCGTTTACGCTCGTGACTTTGGTATGGGATCATCAACGTAAGACACATTGTGTATTCACGACATTCTTGAAACATCACTTGTGTTTATAAGCGAAATAGCCTTGTTTTTCGAACAGTATACTGGAAAGCGTAGGTTGACTTGTCAACCAGCCAACAAAAAGTCCGACTGGGCGAGGCTGCTGGTACATGTATGTACTGTACATGTGTGTGTATTATTGAGTAAAGTAGTACAAAGGCCACGGATTAACATAATTTGGGGGGCCTATAAATTCATGCGTGACAACTCCATAGGGTTAAAAAGTCAGACTAACGCACAATGCCTACGGAGCTCCTAAAGGGACATTAAAAAACAAAAATACTAATAATTATCTGTTTTGGCCTACTTTCACTTTAAGTAGAGCTTCACAAAGGGACTAATCTTAGTCGTAAAAAATTTGTTTAGTGATACAGGAATTTTAGAGGCTATGAAAAGAGTAAAATGTGGTAGATATTGTCATGACAAACAAAGACGATTAAAAATAGTCGCAACTACCGGGGGCCTGTAAAATCAGGGCAGGCAGTGTGGCCTCGTCGTATACCGTGCTATAGCGTCGCCAGGCCCCCTCTACTCTGCTGCATGCACCGCACTGCTGCACTAAACTAGTCGGAGTAGTTAACTCCATCTAATCATGGAGGAATATGATCTAAATGACTACAACTTCAAGTACAATGTCAAAGAAAATAAACACATTAACTTGTTATGTCTGTCCTGTGTGTTTCACGTGTGATAGCAATGGCGGCGTGACGACAGGCTGCTTCCAAGAATCCCGAATTATGTCGTGCGCACGAGGTAATATGTCGTGCGCGCGAGATAATAATGTGTGCACGAGATAATAATGTGCGCAGGAGATAATAATATGTCGTGCGCACGAGATAATAATATGTCGTGCGCACGAGATAAAATGTCGTGCGCACGAGATAATTATTATGTCGGGGGCACGAGATAATAATATGTCGTGCGCACGAGATAATAATATGTCGTGCGCACGAGATAATAATATGTCGTGCGCACGAGATAATAATATGTCGTGCGCACG
>JAVCKS010006754.1:0-10181 GCA_032273685.1 Pteraster tesselatus
CACTACAGCAATCGGCTTGAGGAATCGGTCAGGAATGAAATTTGCCTTAGCAAATTCGTGTAGTGTGCGCCTAGCTTTAGGCACATCGATATCGCGATATCGGCTCTCGGCGCGGCGCGGCGCGGCGCGGTGCGGTAGGCGCGGGCGCGGGCGGGCGCGGTACGGTACGGTAGAGTACGTACGAACGTCGACTATAGTTATTCGTCCGCGCGCGCGCGTGCGCGCGGATGACTAATATTAATAGAACTTTAATAGCCTACTATGACTAGTAATATTAATATAACTTTACGATGAAATGTAATTCGTCAACATCATATCTTTGACATTATTACGGTTGGTGCAGTTTACTGCTCTGCATTATACACTATGCAGAAAGTTTTCTTGCGATTTAAAGTATGTCTGGGTCATAGAGCTAGTTCTTCTATATAGCTCCATGGTCTGGGTACGGTCTACATGTCAAATTTACGTTAGTACCAGCCGTCGTCGCGACGTTCGTGCGCACAATAATGGGTGTGGTAAGATGGCCGTACGGCCCGCGTCACTCGTTCGTACAGTGCGCATTGGCCAATGAGCTATCAAGAAAGATTTATTATATATTAGTGGGCAGACCCATGGGCGCGCAGACCCTACTTAATTTGCCCGACACCGGGCGGCTAGCTAGCTCCGGTGTGCATTTTAATGATTGGAATTTTCGTAATTATGCCGTCGGACATCAATCCAGCTCCAACACCCGAAAGAGCGATATATGGTTTTGTTCTTTATCTTGCCTCAATCTTTGGATTTGGTAACTATGACACCTCTATTTCACCCCGCTAGGTCATAACTTAAGCCTATTCGGAGTCCCGACTGCGCATGTGCTGAAGAGCTAGCCATTTGAAGATATTAAAACATAACCCGAAAATGCACGCGTGTCTAATTAGTGAACTGGTAAACAAATTATACTATTTATTTTTGTATTTGTGTTGTGACAATTTGTATTTCGTGTTGTGGAATTTGTATTTGTGTTGCTAGCCTATAAATTCTGAAATAGTAATATAATTTGTTTCTAGTTCACTCAGTCATACTCATATTCAGACAGATTAGACAAGTGCATTTTCGGGTAATGTTTATCTTCGGAGTGTTAATGGCTCAGCTGTCTTCTGCACATGCGCAGTCGGAACTCCGAAGTGGCTTATTGTATTTCCAAAATGGCTTATTCGTGGTTATTAAACTTATTAGGGAAAGAATTTGGGTGCTGATCTCCGGTTTGCCTTCGTTTATTTTCCCAAATGTACCCTAATTAGACTAGACTGAGAGAAAGGAAGCAGTTTTAAACTCGTTCTTATATCTATTTTTAGCTCAATTGTCGAATACCCCGCAACTCCTTATTTGGTGACTAGTGTGGTACCCTTGTAAATAATATCACCGTGAAGTGAATTCTGGGTAACAGGATTTTTTTAGAAAAAGGACGTGGTTGCGGGGTATTCTGCAATTAGTCCCTATTTTTAATGACAAAAATATAACTTTTATTAATTTACCTTTCGTGGTGCAGCTATTTTGGTATCCTAAATGAAGGCTACACTTGAAGGCTGCAGTTGAAAGCGTGGCCAAGATGATGGCAGTATTTCCCAAGAAATCCCAAAATGTCATAAGATAGCACGGATGATGCTATAACGCAATCCATTTTTCCAGCGCTAGCGTAGTCCCCCTACTGTGTGAAGTGTTCTTCGCTCGTTCTTATCTAGCGGGTCTTAAAAAATGTATTGCCATTCATGTTATGAATAAATTAATATTATGTTTAATATGACTTTTAGATTTGATGTGTTCATAGAGAAAACAAATTGTGTGAATAAATGTACAGTACTACAAAAAATGATCTAAAAAGTCTAAACTAGCCGTGTTTGTTGTTAACAAAAATGCCTAAAATTTATATAAAAGTTGTTTTCAGTTAACAAAAATGCAAAAATCACAAGATTTTGTGAAATTTGGATGAAAAATGTCCCAAGGTCTTGCCCAATTAATTCCCAAGATCTTTGGAAAAATCCCAAGGAGTGGCCACAGTGGTCAGTCTAGTCGTGTATACAAGTACGTACAAGTGCACCCCTTTAGGCTTTAATAGTCTCAAACGTATAAGGTAGAATTTTAAAAGTGTAATTTTTGTCATTAAATTAGGCCAATTCAAATGTATATTATGTCTTTGATCACCGCCCGCCTCGATTTTTACGCCCGCCCCAATTTTTTGTTTATTGTATATTTTTCAATGTTTTATAATTTGCCAGAAAAGCCTGCAGGGATGTCTGATTCTTGGCAATTTTCCATATTTTGAAAAAAACCTCAGACCCTCGGCATTTGTGAGCCGGAACGACAATATTTTCAATACATATTAAAACCGCAAAGTTACAAAGCATAAAATGGTATCTTCGCTCCCTTTTTTATGGCCTCCGATCTCATCTCATAAAATATAAAACTACTACCGGGTAGTTTTAGCCAAATTCTCCCAAAAAATCTCAACTGATACCTAATCTTAGATTTTCTCTAGTCTATAAATAGATACATTTTGGGGAAATAAATGAGGGGAAACCGGAGGTTAGCACCTCCGATCCATTCTTACCAAACTGAGTTTAGAGTGTATTGGCCTCCCCCTTAATTCTTAAAAACTTTAGCTAGAACGAATAACCGTACTGACCCATGTATAAGATGCACTGGCGTATAAGACGCACTCCTAGTTTGGGGTTTTTAAGTTAAATAAGAATAAAAAAATTTCCACTCTGCAAAAATAGAATAACAACCAATCACAACATTCTTTACACTGCCTTGTACTTGTAGCTAATTATTTACAGTTTATTACATCCAAAAGCAATCTTTAAAAAAAATACAACAACATTTATTAGTGTCAATAGTATGTGTTGCAGGAAATCCATTGAAAACCAACTGTACAGAGAGTGTTACCAATTCACTTGGAGGTTTTTGTAGGTGTGGGGACTGGAGACAATCGACAAGTATCTTTTGCTAGTCAGCTTCATTTATAATTTATATATTTAATTAAAATATAAATTATTACTTTTCCTTTTGGGCTGTTTTTGAACCACTTTTGTTTACTGAAATGTCATCAAGTACAACTGAGTATGGTTGTACATGTCTTTTTTTCCTGGTTGCAGTTCTGTATATTGTATGGGCGTTCGTTCCAGAGAGATGGCTACATAGCATCGGGCTGACTTACTGGCCACAAAAGTAAGAGAAAGAATTACTTTCAACTTTCATAAAAATTGTATTTTGTTTCTGGGTCAATCTAGGATGAGGCACAATTTGTAACAGTGTCAATTGTTACATTGTTACATAAATGCACTTAACTCCTGTTAGAACCATGCCACAACATGGTGAAATGATCTATGTTGTACACTCATAATAGAGGATTTATAGGTGTGGTCAGAGTGCAATCTCAGTCTCAGATGGTCCTTTCCCCCAAAATAATGTTTGTGCTAAATTGGCTACAAAATAATTGAATGATTGAAATTGCAACCTGACCAAACATGTATTTGCTTTAACCTAATAGAGAGACTATCATTAAGGTATCGATTGGGTAATCGAACCTTGAATTCTCAACAAAATAGCTAGACGGAGCTCTTCTGGATAATGTGTGTTTTTGTTTAACAGATATTGGGCCTTCGCAATTCCTGTCTATATCTGCGTGTGTGCTGCCTGCATCCTCCTTTTCTTTGTATCTGTAAATTTCCTCGCTTCGCCTCCTCTGGACTCGGTGAAAACCCTGGCAGGTACGTCCATCATATAGTACCCTAAAATGCTGGAAAGTATGAGGATTATTTCCCTCATTTGTCATACTGCTATGTTAAGAAAAATCTAAAAGTAAGAACAGCTTTCAGTTTGTTCCAAATCTCCTTTATTTGTGACCAGGTCTTCAAAAATTTGTTGCATGTCGTAAAACTTATAGCGAAATCCTCTGGAACCGAGTTTCATATTACCGTCCATTGTTTACTATATTGGCCCTATTGGGCATGCATTTAAACGTCTGTGATGTACAAAATAGCTTTTGCAGTTTGAAGACAATCTCAGAAGACAGTGCTCAGAATGTGTATAAAATAACAAATAATAATTTTTAAAAATGTAATGTCCATTTACTCATAATCCTTTGCGATATGCATAATTCTAAACGACCTAGCAGGTGTCGGCACGGCAACATGAAACAACTCGCGTAATAAATACTTATTGATGACTAATGCTGCTTTCAAACTAGGTATAAGCGGAAAAAAAAGTGAGCCAGGATTATTGTTTGTTATAAATGGGTACAATGTTATAAATAGGTGTTGCCAAAATCTTTCGTTAAAGGAGGAATTTCATACTATTCGTTTTTATCGAATTTTTCCACATTTTGCCAGGCCTGAAGATTGTGTTTGTTATACTGTAACTGGAATTTCGACTTATTCGATTTCACTATAACGGGAGCCGATTGTATTTAAGTATAGTAATAATCTAAGGATTTTCACACATTATAACCTACAGTGTAGAATGTTTTGTTTTAAAAGATGATAACTTTTAACCAAAAATAGGTGTCCAACATTTCTCAAATTAAAGCTGGTATTGCACTCTTTCCAGCCAGATGTATAACTGAAATAAAGTTTTGGGCGACATGAGACTAATTTTTGCAGAGCCGGTCACATTTAATAAAGCGACCACTTTTGAAACTTTTTTTAATTTGTCCGTTCGAGGCTCAGTTGCGCGAATACGTGAGTGAAGCAAGACGGCAATGAAAATATGTGACGTGGCACAATGAAATGAACGGTTCCTTCCTGCCATAACTTTGAATGTAACATGGTGACATTTCATCGTGCCACGTCACATTTACAAATATGTGACCCGCTCTATCGTAATGAGGAATGTCCCCTACATAAATTTTAGACATTTGACACAAAGCGCATTAATGTTTCTCGTACATAACGAGCTAAGTGCGCAAGAACGCAAGCCGCGAATAAAGACCAAGGTATTATGTATATCAACTCATATTGTTAATTAACGCACAATCCTGGCGTATTATTATGCATAATGCATCTCTGGGGGACATTCCTCATTACGATAGAGCGGGTCACATATGGGCTTTCACAAAGGTAAGGATTAAAAAGTTGCCATAATATTTAGAAAAAAACACATTCAAAGCTGATCAAATCAGGTCATAGTTACGGTGGAATTTTAAGTCATTTTCCCATGTTATTTACTGATGATTGCTATAGATGTATATGGTTTTTTTTTCATTGCTAGATATTTATGCCAGACCAGCTTGTTCGGTTGTTTCACCCTCGGATGACAACACAGCGGACGACAGAATAAACGAACAGCAACATAAAACGTGACACCGGACTTTGAAGTGGTCTCTGTACAGTTACTGGTAGTAGTATCAATGTGGTTAGTGCAATGTGTTCGGGATACAAGCATTGGAGGGTCAAGATGGACGAAAAAATAGGACTTGACTAAAAGCCGAGTTGACTAAAGTTTTACTGTATAACAGTAGGCTGTGAGTGTTAGATGAAGCAATGATACTTGACTCGTGTATGGTGTACCACGTTTTCGAGTCTGCAGGCAAGAATGTCGATTGAGTGTTCATTGCAGTCACAGCCTGATATTGTGGATTTCAACCAGAAGTTCCCCTCACTGACTCCAAAAACGTAGATTGTTTGCGTACCTAAAACAGTATCAGTTTTCCCGAGGGCAGTTGAGTCATTCTAGAAATTTGGGGTCCAAAGTTTGGCATTTCAAAAAAATATCTGATTACTGAAAAATGCAATTCAGATAATAGTATTTTCTGTCCTTCTAAAACTCACTTGGCCTTTGTGGATGTATGTAAAAGGAAGCATAAAATATTATGTAATGTTTCAATTCACATTCATACCCCCAAAACATGGACACAATGATCCTATCCAAAGTAATGTATACATGTGACTCTTTAGGCTCTGTTGCTTTACGCCTTATTATACATTACATCAAGCAATATATCTTCCATGCCCTATTTTGTCACTGACCACCATCCAAATCAATTACCGCTGTATGGAACATGTGTTGACGGTCAACGCTTTAAAATTATTTTAAAATGCTCACAAAGGCAAGGATGTTACAACAAACAATTAGACACTGTAATAATTTTCCTAAGCTATTCTTTCTTTTATTTGGTCAGGATTTCACTTTCTTTTTATTGTATTAGACATCAACTTAACAATAATAATTATACTGTTACATTAGGATAAATAAAATTTATTGATACTAAACAATCTACGTGTACGATAATAGTCAGTGGGGTCATTGGTATAAGAGGTTTAACTCTTTCCCTTTTGATTTGGTTTGGGAATAGGGTAGTTGCAACTAACCCCAAACATTGTAGGTTTTACTCTCAATGTGCAATTAACTGCAGGGTACCACTCAGACGCAACTACAATTAGTGCATGGCTGAGTGCACCGGTCAACCATTGCACCTTAATATAGTGTTCCAGCTATCTTGGGGAATTGGTTGGCCCGTGTTTACCTTTTGGAAAATGCTGATGTGCGGGCCGCTTGAATAAGAACTATCGTGGAAAATTCCCTGTCTATAGTTTCGTGATCAAGCCGTTTTATGAAAGAAAAAGATTACCAACCCAGGGTGAAAATAGATGAGCTAATTCCAACCTTCTATTGATTTGCAAAATGAACCCCTCCCTTTTGTGGTCATGATGGATCAAATCCGCACATTATTACCGATTGAGAGGACGCTATTTACCATAGCCTGGTGATAGTACCCTTTGAGTCCAGTGGAAACATGCTGAGAAAATAATGTAACCACTTATGCTCTTAACTTACCATGCACGGCGATGTGCACCACAACATGTGAGGATGAAACTCTTCTAGTTTTAATCTGGAATTCCATAATTGTTTTTTCAAAATTAATTTATCAACTGTAAGAAAACAAATCCCTTGAGGGATAATCGGCCATCTTTCACTAAATACATACATGTAAACTATGAAAACAACTATACCACCTACTGCTGGTAGCACTCGTCTCTCCGTAATGTGATGTCGTCATCACAAATCTTTCCTGACGTATTTCCGAATATGATCACATGTGTTATACACACTCTACGAAAAAGCATTGTTACACAAAAATATCCCACCTGCTATAAGGACATTACAGTACACACTCTCACATAACAAATGATTTGATATCGTCAGCCATGAACAGGAAGACATGTTGGAGATCCTAATGAATACGTACATGTTGCCCCTACCAACATGGCCACATCAACAGGCCAATAATGTATATTTTGTGCTCACTGTGATTAGATTGTCCCATTTTCTTCTGTTATAAATTGCTAACTTTTGTATTATATATCAAGCCGGGCTTAGGTCGCCGTTTGTACCTGACTCGACTCGACTGGTTTTTCGTGACTGGCCTTGTCTGGCTCTGACTGGCTCTAACCAGTCACGCCGAGACACAGACACATAAGCGCACCGGCAACTCAGTTGCAGCTAGTCAGAGCCAGTAAGAGTCAGTTGAGCATGTTCGAATTTCCATGACTGACTGGAACTGTCTGCAACTAGTCGCAGCGGCATGAGCGCACCTGTAACTCAGTTGCACTCAGTCATGGGCAGTTGCATTCAGACTCGAATCAGACCTATCAGAATTACCAGTTGTGTCCAGTCGAGTCGAGTTGAGTCGGGTAGAAACGGCGACCTAAGCCTGGCTTTATATTCCTGGATATGATCAGGCATACTTAAATGTAGCCCATTGTAGAAGTATCCACACTATTTGGAGCTGGTACAACTAAGGGGGAAATTTTCACACAGCGACACACAAGAAATATATATATATATATATACTGTATATTCACATGGTTATATTTGCACCCTCTTCGAATATATAGTCGCTACAATGCTGTTAAAAGGTATAACAATTTTGGGAGAATAATAAAAAAAGGACATTTATGAAACACACTCGGCATACGTTCTCTGTTTACGATCCAAGATTGTGCTGAAAAGGACCACGATGTTACGATGTGAATAAATTTCGACAAAAGTAAACAAAATACAAAATAAATGTGCAAACGTAAAGAGGCAGTTTCAAAGTAACTATCCAGCACAGATTCAAGCTTCAAATTCTAAACTTTTAACCTTGGATTCTGGTCTATCATCCTGAAAATACTAAAATTCCCCCCCCCCCCCCCCCCGAATTCCTGTACTGCTGGTGTCTTTTCTCTCGTGAAAAGTCTTCGGCAAATATCTTTATACCTTCTGGTTTTAAAGGAGCATTATTGCGAACAGTTTGTGCCTCCCGCCAAGATAAACCGCTAATAAGCTACTAATTTATCTATTTTACCTTTGGTTGTCTCGGAAATTAGGAGTGTCCCCTTTAACAAAATCCTAGATTAACTCTTTTATGACTAATTTATTGTAACGGTCTTTAGAACGAAGATTAGAAGAGGCACTTATTGTTGGATATTTCTGATGCAAAAGTCGATAATAGACCTTTAGCTATGATGTAATGTTTTTCCATTTCAAACCATGTGTCATTCCCATGAGTATCATATCCTTTGTTTAACGATTGCGCATGAGAAAACACATGAATATTTCAAGAAATCGTACAGGTACTCTCAGGAGAAAGACAGGTGGTCTGAAATGGGAAAATACTATGCCCAAGGTAAATAGTCTGTTTCATCGACAAGCGATTTTGTGACTTCCCAAGACAAACCACTCCAAAGTGAAGATAATTCACCTAATTATAAACTTGTTTTTGATTGGTAATATGTATATTACTCCCGGGCCACAAACAAGAAATGATGGTTTTTGCATTTTGTGAATTTGGAGCTTGAATCTTTGCAATATACAACTTAATGTTAGATTAAGCAGCCATATCTTAGAAGGTAAACCCTTTTTGTAATCTACCAATCTAGAGACCACACTATATAAGTAAGATAGTGAAGATAAATGAGCCAATTCACCCCCAAGACAAACATGAAGTTGCAGTTTTTTGCCCTTTGTGTTCATAGGTATAGTCTTTGAGGCTTGAATCTGCGCATTGTGACTGAATAGGACAGTGCCTGTTTATTCTTTTTGGGTACACAATTTACTGCGTAGTACAGTTTTTATAACCACATTTTAGAAGCATGTTTTATCTACCTGAAGATTTTATCACTAGCTAGTAAACCTTACCAGCATTAGAGAAAGAACATTTAACAGATGAGGGCATAGAGAACCAGTTATTTCGAGGAGGGGGGGGCAGTTTGCCCAAACAATGGTATTTCAGGATATGTGTGCTAATAAGTGATATGGCTACATGTAATGTGCCGAAATGTTTCCAAAGCTTTTGCCAGCCTAAGAAATATTCTAGCATATTGCCTGAATTTAGGGCAGCAAATCCCTCCTCCTGCCCCCCCCCCTTTTCTCTCCTCTCCCCCCCCATCTCATACGCCTATGGTCGAGAACCAGAAATGCCACCGCCATTTTTCTAACATCATAACTCATCACTAGGTGGCACGTCTGCTCGCCGATCTCACCGGTCAGACGCATGGGTACAGTGTGGCCTGAACAGTGAGAACGAATGCGAACATGGTACTAGGGCCAACCTTATGAACAAGGCAGGATGTCTCAAGTCAAAGCCACACTATCAGGCACATCTGTTGTAAGAAACCAAACTGTTCCAACTATGTTTTACTGTTGTCATTATAATTGCATATATGATGTTCAAGGGTTCGTACACCTGGAACAGCTCTAGATTCCGAAGGACTTTTCAACGACGGAAAGGCCCAGAAATCCCATTTTTAAGAACCAAAAGCCAGCAAACATCAATTTAATTATTTGTAGGCTTAAGAGTAAGTTAGAAGGTTATGGTCATTATTTGTTTCCCAAATGTATTAAAAATGACTTTCAAATTCCAGGACTTTCAAGGACAGTACGAACACCGCGTTGGTGAGTTACGCAAGTGATTTGAAGATACATGTAGTTTGTTTGTTAGGTACATGTATAATGAGAAAGGATGATTCTTGAAATGAAGTGTTGTATTGTAGACCCTATTGAGAAATGATCATCTTGTGAAGCAGTGCTAGGTAAGCCATTTGCCCTTGTTTGCGCCTTACACTCACCAAGAACTGCCCCACATAAATGTTTTATGCACCATGCAAATGAAATTGTTTCAAAGAATAGAAATTTACGCTACCCTGAGCAAAATTTAG
>JAVCKS010006764.1:0-17670 GCA_032273685.1 Pteraster tesselatus
GTAAAAGCGAGCAGTATGTACCGGTATCCGTGCATGTGTTACCATGATATTTTCCCACGTGTAAAAGCGAGCAGTATGTACCGGTATCCGTGCATGTGTTACCATGATATTTTCCCACGTGTAAAAGCGAGCAGTATGTACCGGTATCCGTGCATGTGTTACCATGATATTTTCCCACGTGTAAAAGCGAGCAAAATGTACCGGTATCCGTGCATGTGTTACCGTGATATTTTCCCACGTGTAAAAGCGAGCAGCTGTGTAGACTGTGCTAAACAATGCACGATGATGCTGGCGGAGTAGATGGGTACGATTGATTGATTGATAGAATTGGTGAATTGCTACCTTAAATTATTAGTTTATTCAGGACAAATTGGGATGTTTAGTGTAGACTCGTGTTCATATCGGTCTTAGTTATACTGTCTTAGATCCCAGTGTGAACAGCCTGGTTACTTCCTCTCAGGTGGTTTAAACGAGTTGAATGGGTAATATAAAGTTGATTCAGTATCGACCGGAGAGGTAAATCAAGACAGCATCTCAGCCATACTAAATATCATCTCAGTTAAATCAGCCTAGGTTCCAGGGAATGAGGAGTGATTGTAGAACCTGAGACTTTGTATGCTCATTTAAACTACATGTTTGTGAAAATTGATTAAAATAAATCATTTACCCCGGTAATCAAATATCAAACACAATAGTATTCGATTTGTTACAGTTATTGTCTGGAAATTCCCAGAGAGGAACTTTAATAAATAATCTTGGAACAAAACAAATGTTGCCTTTGAGAAATATTCTGCTAGGTTCGAAACGTCAGGCCGCTCTAATTTTAACATATTTTATACTCTAGGTCATCACAGCAAGTAAGCAGTGTGCAGCAGTTCCATATTCTAACTAAAAAAAAATTATGTTCTAATTTGCTAAACAATATAATAATAGTAAATATCTTCCCATGATATGAATACCACTGGAAAGGCATTTCTCACATTAACACATTTCGTAGCCGTTTGCATATATCGCTCATTGATTGATCAACCTGGTATTTGATTGAATTATTACTTGTTTATTGTAACATCCGCGCCACCTGAGGTGTGGGGTACAGGTGTCAGGGACACAAACACAACCCAGCAGTGACAATCTCTACTCAACCAATTTATTAATCAAAACCGCCTTTGCTAACGTACCCACACTTTTTTATTTTGTCGGCAAAACTATGAATGGATAAATACATTTTCAATTACCGTATATCTGTATTTTTTTTTACTAATCTGTAAACATTTCTCACGTGAATAAATTTTTGAATGAGATTTTTACCGGCATGATGGTGCTAACATTTGATGTTGGGGTTATCGGTCCCTCCCTGACCTGGGTTTCCCCCCAGTTTCTGTGGTATTCTGTGGGCTCCGGATATACAGACCCATGTGCTGCGTTAATAGTGTTAACACTCTTCTTTGGAAGGACACGGTTAAATAAATCTTAGAAGCTGTGTATTATTTCAGCCTCAGGAACCAGGAAGAACTTTTTTCTCTTACAATAATCCAACCATTTAAACTGAATGTATCCAATTATTTGTTTTCAACCGAGCCATGTTTCTCTCGTGTTCGTGTGAATCTGACGTTATCTTTCAATGTTTCCCTTTCCCTTTCCACTCCTGCACACGGCAACATAATAGGGAAGTACTCTACGATGTCCTGATCGTATCTCAACCAAAACTCAAACCACAAAGGAACTCAGAACATAAATATGTGAAAAACAGTTTAAAGGTCGGTGATTTTATCCAATACTTCCATTGCCAATTTAATTTACACAAAAGAACTTAATAAGTTTCCGAATGCAGGTGTAATGTAATGTTCAGCAGTGTTAAATCTAAACAAGGACTAATATTCACCCGAAGGTCATAAATTTATAACTAGTTTAGAACAAGTCGAGGTCAAACAAAGGCTGTACCATGACTGCACAAACTTTCTAGGGTCTGTAAAGGGGCACTGTACAAAGTGATGATATTAGGATTTGTCTAACCCTGATTTATATTTCAATTCACCCCTCTTACCAAAACGAGATTAATATCACATTATTGTTCTTTACACCAAGCTTGGTTTCTAAATTTATCGGCAATAATATTTTCTACTGTGTACATCTCTGCACACCAAAATGTTTCCCCATCACAGGGCCCCCTCATAGCCCTATGGCAGGCTCTCCACATATGGATGTTATCACAACTGTAATCTGGGCTCAAACTTTTACTATTAAGTGAAAATAAATTTCCCAACATCTACTAACGGAAATCCAATTTTTTTGTGCTAGCTTTTCTTTTGCTCTTGCTCAAAGCATTGTCGAACATTGTCCAGGGAAGTTGGTTACTCGGCAGTGCCCTATTACCACCACCAACTGCCAAGAATCTTAGCTACCTCCTGGTGCTAACAAGCACCCCTTTTTTCCTTTATTTCGACCATGACCCTGACCCATTGTTCCCTTGCCCCTAGTCCATAGAACAACCCTCCTGAACAAACTCAACTCTACAAAAGCTCGTTCTTTATTGCTGAATGAAAGCATGGAATGCACTGAGAGAGGGGGGAAGCAAAAAACCGTCTTGTGGAGTGCTACGTGTACCGGTACACCAATCATTTGCATTCTGCTTGAATACGTGGAAACTGCATGCTATTCCCTAGATACACTGCATGCCCTACACCCTGTACATGTACATGCTGTACAGAAGCAAACCATGTGTTTATATTTATGTCATCACTCGCAGGATTTCACTGCAAATGCAGTTTGTTTTCACAACCTTCTTGATTTATAATTGCGTAGATAATTCACAACTTTTTTGTTTTGTTTGTTTGTTTAGGCCTCAGTATATCTTAAGTAGTCTGCTAGTGTCTCCCCCCCCCCCCACCCCCACATTTATATTACCCACACAAAATGGTACGTACTACACGCCTGGTATATTTAGAAAAAGGAACCCAATGTCCAAGCGGATTTTACTTAGATCTAGTTAATAACTCTTTACTTAAAATTCTTCTAAAATTCTTCTAAAATACTGCAAAGCGGGGAATGTTTTGTGCCACCTCGTGGCAGGTTTAACTCACCTTCAAAATTTCCACCTTGTTCACTGCTCGGTAAAGGTTCCAGTATATAGTTTATGTCCACCACTTGTTTAACGATTCCAAAATTAGATAAACTGGCCTCCAGAAAGATAGTGGCTCTTCCCTTTTCCGAGCTAAAACAGTGAACTTCACTCGCTGTCAATCCCGTCCTGGAGATAGTCCTTTTGTGGTTGGCAGCGACATCGTCGGTGTCATAAAAGTCTCTGGATTCAAGATTCTCAAGAACCATGAGTAGTCTTAATTTATTCTCCGTCTCCTTGTAGATGTTCACGCCGCTGCTCCCGGCCGACGTTCTGAAACAGGCGAGGAAATCCTTGTCGGAATTGCCCTTTCTAAACGTGATGCGGACGGCACTGCTTGGGTAGCTCCACGTGATGTGTCCACGTAAACACTGGAAGTAAAGTTGATGGACTAAGTGATTCCTTGGGTCTTCGGATAGGGTGCTGTCGAAAGGAAACAGACATCAAAAAATAATTACAAAAAAGAACAACTACTGGTACATGTTTGTTTATTTATATTCCCTTCTTCGAGAAGTGGTTTGATACAGGTTATTAGTCCACCACAAGGGTCCTTATTAGAGACCTACGGAAGAAGTTACGGTTATACTTGGAGAGGGGGGGGGGGCAGAAATTGGGGAACCCGCGAGGTCAGGCAGGGGTTCTTAAAACCAATCTACCTGTTGGCAAAAACGAATAATTTATTACCCCTTAATAAAACTTCTTTCAAACTGAGACATAATATCGTGCCATGGTGATAGGTCACAATGTTGCACATGTTTCCTTGTGCATGCATAAAATGACAAATATAATTGAACGTCAGAGAAAAGAACCGACGTGTATTGTTGTCTGGATTTCATACCAGACAGAAGTCTTTCACTCTTTGTACTGCGCAGAAAGGCAGAAATTGTCTTACCATTAAAGAATAAAACACCACGACGCTAGTTTTTGTAATGGAGATTATTAAAGACACCAATTATTCACTCGTTCTTTGTTACCACCGACTTCGTACAAATATATAATTTTTTGTTCATGACGTAGGTCACCTAAAACCACTTCTGTTTTACCTCTAAACATTTTCAGGTTGAATTCACGCCAGCAGGCAGCTTGCAATATTTGGTTTTCAATTGCTTCCACGTAAACGGGCAATATCTCACTGTGCATAATGTTGGAGTGCTGAAGTTTGAGGCAGTTTCCCAGGTTAGTAATTGAAACAACTATATCTAATAATTCATTTTGAAAAGAATATGCTTCAGGCGTTTTCCTTCACTTTTTGATTTACTATCCAACAGGACCAGTATATGGAATTTTGACTTGTCCTGTGGTTTACATGTTATCATCACTATCAGCCAGTTTCTTTCATTTGTCTTGGAGTTGACATCGGTAATCTAGGATTCTGTTCTGTTTTTTTGTTTTTTTGTTAACTGGACCATTTTAGGACATGTCTTAGCTGGTCCACTGCTGTTTCAACTGGCATTTGGCCCAACCTGGAGGAATAAACCATGATCGATCTAGTACACCCATGATAAAGAATTAGGCAAGAATAATATCAATGCTATAAAAAAAACAAAAAACGGGAACAAAATTAGCTAGTACCGCATTTAACCATTTAATTGTCATGAAACTGTTGGAAGTAAGAAAAATCCGAGTACCGTGCTTCCGAGCAAACATCTGAAACAGAAATGATTAATCTGCATCCCTAGTGAATTTATAACCTCATTCTCACAATGTACACGATTTTATTTCTTCATGTATTTTCCTCAAATATTGAATGAAAAAAAAAAACCACTGTCGATGCATATATAAAAATTGCGTTTTGTGAAGACTGTACTTTTCTCTATTCTTAACCAACACGATAAAAAATGTGTACATGTGTAAAAGGTTGCAATATATTATGTGTTGACAAGGCCATCGTAACATACAAAACCATCGTGACATACAAAAATGCAAGTTCAAATGAACAAATTTATAAATGTCATGGATTATTTTTACATTTCTGTATAATACCACAACATCTGAGGTTTAAAGCGATTGTTCCTGAAGAGAAAGTCATGTTGATTGCTGCTATTATATCAATTATCAGGGTTCAACGGATCCTGGGAGGACCGGCAAGTCCTGTTTTCTTTAGCTGACATGAACAGTCCTGAAAAGTACTTGATCTTGTTCTTAAAACTGGATCAGGGAATTTCCTGGAAATAGTGCATAATAGTTACCGGTACAGTTTAACCAACCACGGTTAGTAAACTAAAGGTGTAGCTGTAAAGTGAATGTATACTGATTCCTAGAATAGTACCTAGCCGTTACTCGATAAAGTCTAGGATTATTATTATTTTTGTTATTATTATTATTATTCATTTTTGGTATCGAGACCAAGGATTCTTCGAAAGCAAATTTAATCACTGTAGCTCGTTAGCCCGAAGAAACCCATTAAAGATAGAACTGATGACTATTATTACTATTTACGTCCAATAGCACCATTGGGGTGCAGACTGCCAGAAATACCGGGGCATGCTCCTTCTCTTTCACGATAAGTATCCTGGGTTCTTTAACGTGCAACGTCACAAGGTCTACGGCTTTACATCCTATCCGAAGGATGAAGCAAGTATAGTTAAGTGCCTTGCCCAAGGACACAAGTGTCACGACCAGGATTTGAACCCAGTACTGCAGAATATGCAGTCCGGTGCACTGGACCACTCGGCCAGGCCAACGCCAGAAATGTGTTTTTCATCGTATGAACCCTGCTGCCAGCAATAACAGCGGTTCACATCTTCATGTATCCCCCCCCCCAGTCCAGTCCAGTCCAGTATATAATCTTAAAGTTATAACAAGGCCAAACTTACCAAATTACCACTTCAACATTTACAAGAGGAAATTGAATTGAAATCAAGTATACCTTTAAAAGGAAACAAGGATCATGTGGTAATGGTGGCTATTCTTCCGCTTGTTTTTGACTAAAGTACGAGTATTCATCCATGATACATCATGGTACAAACTATACTAGACGACACAGCAGAGTTATTCTTGACACAGACTTACCTGTTCCATTTAATCCAACCTGTCAAACCCTCTTTGTAAAAAAAAAACCAAACTGTACTTTGCAGATGTTTCACCTTCACATAGCTAGCGGAGGTTTTTTTCTTTCTTTTTTTGTGAGCTGAAAGATTTTCCCGCCAAAATGTATTACATTACCAGGGAACAGCTTGACAGGTCAAGGAGGGGCCGTCTGCCTGCATGGTAGGTTTAAAGTCATTTGGTGCATTTATTAACCAGTTGGCCCATGATGACATTATCAAAGCCCCAGTATGAGTCTATCTTTAACCATAACAATACAGCTGCTTGTGTCATAGTAATGTCATTGAATATACTGGTACCAAAGGAAAGGAACTTGTATGGTGGTGCAAGGTAGGGCTGGTTTATAACGAAGGCTGAGAGGGGGAAAAGCTGAACGTTGACTGTTGGGTGTTTTTACCTAAAGTAAGGATTTATCAGCTGGGTAGCAGGACAACTTTACTATTTACTAAGAGGGGCAATATCGCTGTTATAGAGGGCGCCCTCATACTGCGTGGATTTAAGCATCAGATTCAAAATTTGCATGTCTACAAAAGGCAACATCGCAGTTTCATTGGGGGTCGCTACGAGACCCATGTGTTCAGCCAAAAACAGATTTTTAATTATCCTCATGTTACTAATGTTCTTGGTAGAATGGCTTGCTGACCAAATAATGGTGTCTGCTATTAATTATTATTCGAACATAGGTCTTTGTCTGCCATCAAAGGAAAATTCCCTCCCACCCTAACCATATGAACTAGGGGGTAAATCCACGAGGTCAGGTAGTCAACGAAAACCCACTTCATATGTTGGCACCATCAGGGGTCGAACCGAAGACCTAGAGCAGTGAAGGTAAGCAAAGTACCATTTGGAAACGTGACCCCCAAGTTTAGTTGTCTATAAATTCAAGGTACATGTATTTGAGATAGTGAGGCCATATCCATCCTGGCCCCCATCCTGTTTCCAGAAAGAAGCAAATATTGCCGAGAGGTTAATACAAAACCAACGAGTCATGAACCAAGTGGTTTATCAATCAAATACAAAACGTTCTCTTCTCTGTGGTCCTCCGAGCTATCAAGTCGTGTTGTTTGCAATAATTAACAGAGAAGCTACGCTCCTCCTGGACAGATCGATTCTAGCAAATTAGAGCGACTATTTTAACATGTGTGTTTATTTAAAAAAAAAATTATACATTCCAATCTGGTCATACAAAACGAATTCCCCCCAAGACTACTCTGTCCAAGTTTCTTTATTGGCTAGCAATGTTAATAACATCCCAATGTTGAAAAGCAACTGTTAATGTTAGCAATGATCACAAGTGACACGGGAGAAGTCTTAAAATACTGGTGACATTGCCTTTCTCCCATTTTGAGTCTGATCTATAAACAGTGTCACCTTAGCTTGTCGGTGAGGTGATCGGGAATCAACTAGGGTAATCGGTGTTCAAGGACAGGGTCTAATTGGTCCCACCGACCATGTGAAATGAAACCAACCAAGCACTATGCGGACTAACTCATTGTACACGTGGTCCTATCAGCGGAATTACATTAAAGTATTTTGATCTTTAGGTCACGATACTATCAAGGTAAAAGCCTTTAAAGACTGCCTGGTTTGAGACCGATTTCACCTTGAGAAAGGTCGAATCGATCATTCTGTAGCTCTCATTATTTAGCTATAAATGGTAGGAACGAACACCACGCATAGATACATCCACCCATAGATATGTGTTTCCTTGCCAAAATGAATTATATTCGTGGCATTTTACTTAAACAAGGGTATACCTACAATTTCTAAATTGTCGCACCGCCCGGAATATTTTTGACTGTTTAACGTAGGTACGTTTCGTGGTGTGTATACACAAACCGATTTGTTAGTTTACCCACCGCCTTCTACAAAACAACAATTGAAAAGACGAAACAACTCGTCCTTACAATGACCTCAGGCTGGGGTTGTGAATCATTATTTGCGTTAATAAAATCTTCCGTACGACATTACCCTTAAAAAAAATGGAAAAGCCTGAAATCGGTACCGTAAAATACGATAAATTACAGCAGTGTCAACGTCGATGTCTTTGCCTAGTTACCGTCTGCTCGAGTCCCACTTAGCCCACAGGGACAGATCATTGAGAAAGTCGGCTTATATTTAAAAGGTGGCAGTCATTTTTAGGAGCCGAGAATATTTTTGATACGATCATTTCGAAATCTAAGATCCCATTTTAATCCATAGTGCATATATACATGTATATTGCAAACCGAATACCACCTCCCCCCCCCAAAGCAACGTATATTAACACTATTGAGGGATATTAACAATGTAATAAACACACGAATACGGCACGCTAAAGAGTGTGGGAAAATTTGCCAAGAGCTTTTGTTCTCGTTTTTTTTTCACGCCTAAACACAAAATCATTATACCAACCGATAAACTAAAAACGGATGATCAGGCGGGCTAGGGACGCCGGCGTGCGTGTGCGGGTAGAGCTTGCCCACTCGGTCACACGACAAAACCAGGTAGCACCTGCTCCAGCAACACATGGAGACGGGCCACCGCATCGTCGTCGTCAGCTGCGGACTGATGCAGCCTACCCAAGGTCGGTCACACAGCGCGCACTGCCGGCCGCGCACCCCCGGCTGCGCACCCCCGGCATCCTTGTCCGATCAACTCGAGGAGTGCTCCCTCGCTGCAGCTTTTAGATGGAGTTCAGCTGACACAAGAGCGTGCGATTAATGGGAGTGGGAGGGGTTTCTTGCTTCTAAAAATATCATTGATATCGCCTTCCATGCACTTGTACATGTAGTACTTGTACCAAAATAATTACAGGTAAGCCTGTAGTCGTGAACGGCATCAAACAAAAGTATTCACCGAAAAATAAATAACACTTCTAACTCACTAAATAAAAGTGTTTCTTTCTTTCTTTCTTACACAGCGTAATGTTACCACAATTCCCGTCCCTTCCCCACGTCTGGCGTTCGGGAACTTCCAGCCCAACGTCGTTTCCCCCAAGGTAATCAAACGCAGACGTAGTCGGTGCTAATACAATTATAACCGTATGTACAGCGAGTACGGAAGGGGAACAAACCATTAATAGGGGAAAGAACCCAAAGCACATAAATTATTCCTTGTTCGTGACACAAACATAATATTAATTGAAAACGCTGCATGCAATCTGCTAAGGGGGGATATATATGCTTGGTTGGCGAGAGCGTGCCATTTGTTATTGTCAGGCATTTTGACATCAGTTCCACTCGAGCGGGTTCCTCGTTGGTGGCCTCGAGTGAGGTTTTTTTTTTAAAGAAAACTTTTTCGCGAGACCTCGAAACTGTCTAATTCAAAACAGTCCTCCTCTTTATGCAAAGAAGAGGGACAAGTGTGTACATGTACACGCCAGGTAAGAGGACAGTGTTAAGCTTTTTAACTTCTAGTACAAAAGGCTGCTGCTCGTGTTGTCAATACAGGGTTTTGGGGTGGCAGGTTAACTTTTTGTCCAATGCATTTTTTCGATTGTATTTCGTGGGTCATTTTTTCGGGGATTACGTGGTTGGTGCGGTGCGTGTGCGCGCCGCGTGTGGAAAGGGAGTGCTCGACGATACCAAATCAGCGCTACGGTCCAAAGATCAGGCGTTTGTTTGTTAGCAAACACCAAGGTTTCAAATGGGCGCAGTTTTTTTTTTTCATGCCCCCTTATCTACCTGCTATGCTAATAGTAATAACAGCGAAGAGAAAATCACAGCGGCATGCACGAAACCAGAAGAATAAAAAAAAGAGAGTTTAAGTGACATTGTACGACAAAGGGAAACATTTTGAAAGGGAAACCACAGGCAGCATGTTGAACGAAATGACAACTGTTTTCTATAAAACAGAATGCTTCCCCGAATGTTACGGGGAAATGTTGGTGAATTGTCTGTCGCAAGGCCACGGTGGTGGTGGTAGTCGGTCTAAATCAGCAACAACGATCGCTCATCAATTATAGTACATCGGAGGGAGAATGACCTCGAGTATGGCATTCGGTGAATGGTGCCAACCAGAGGTGCCACGATGGGGAGTCTTGCCTTAATGATACGTCTTGCCTTGGTCTTACCATGGTAAGACGTATTGTTTAGCTAGTTTAAATAAATACAAACTATTTACAACGTTTTGTGTTTGCGAAAGTTGAAATTCCATGTAGTGTACAGCGAAATGTCCGCAAGAATTGTTGGGACGGGGTGGAAGGAATAAACGACATGTAGACGTGAACAGAGACAAACACATGGATTGCTACTGCTACTGTGGTTTACTGCACAACCCAATTACAGTTTGCAAACTGAACAACTCACACCAGATCTGACGTAAACCACTGCAGTCTGTGATGTAAAGAACCGACGCCTTGAGTAGCGTCTAAAGGGACCCTAATAAGTATACTGAGTATTCATTCTTCGTCAATACGAGTTATATTTGCATTGTGCAGTCGATGGACCTCTGTGCCGTTTGATGTAACCTGTCGAAATAGTGGGTGTAATTACCAATAATCATTTCAGTGACTCGACTTACCTCATTGACCAGCTACACATGTCACTTGTGTAGAAACTCCCTTGGACAACATCCGTCAAAAAGCTCATTAAAAGTCCAACGATCAGGCAGGACTTTACCAGCGGATTAGTAGGGGGACCACTGCCAGCGTCTCTCCGTCTCTGGAGGTTCATGGTAGCTATCTCGCCTGTCTCATTCGGGACAAAGTTTACCAAATAAATCGTACTTTTGATACCAGCTACGCGTGATTGGAAGATATTAATTTCACATGGCCGGCTACCACGTCATTGTGGCACACATCAAACTACAAAACGTGCTTTGCTGCTGCACACGATCGATCGTAGGTAGAAGTCTATATCAGAAGGTCCGGTGACTTAGTTAAGAATCCAGAGTTGCTTGTTTGTTGCCAATAGTACGGCACGTCTAACCATGATGTTAAAACAAGGACTACAGTTTATGGCAGAGTGGAAGGTTGTTATTCATAAAGAGCCACAGCAGCGGCACTAGTCCAACCATGCAGCACGGATTATTTGCGAAACTTGGCGTGTCAGGCTACTTCTACCAGCAACGCGAGCATGTCGCTCGTGACGGCTTATCGCCACCGTATCCCCCTCAAAAGTGTCTGTAGATAACATATTCCACTTGTCGGACTAGTCCATATTGTACGCAGGGGTCGTCTGAGCTGGATTCGTTTTTCTTTTAGTGGTTCTAGTTGAAAATCGTCTTCAAAAGGAGACAGTCAATGCCAACAATTATATGTGTTGTTTGTAGAGGGATGTTGATTATACCTCAACGAACTTTCCTTCCTGGAAAACAATGCCAGGACAGGACGTATAATTGTTTGTGGTATAACAAAGAAATCCACCCTCTGCACGGATTGAAAGAGGCGTGGCTTGGTTTTTGATTGATTGGTTATGTACACAAAGGCGTGACGCAGTACAAAAGGTGCACGGCTGCAGCCCACGCGCCTTGTACCGGAGCCTGCCGTTGGCAACCCCATCCACCTTGATCATCGGACCCCACAAACTATTCAAAAATAAAGTTAACAATAGGTCGTTAGCAGAATGCGGTAAATACCAGACATACGTAGACTTCGTAGGCGCGTGCAAGCTCGATCGCCATTGAACACACACGTCATCCAAACAAAACGGACCAATCGCTGGCGTCGTAAAGTTGGGGGCTAAGCGAGCAGGGCGCGCTCCGGTATGTTGGACGCGAGGCTTATTTGCATATCCACCAAACGAGGTATGAATATCATAACAGTATTGTATTAGTTGTGCCGGGTTGTCCCTAAAAAAAGAAATATTTATCGTGGCGCAGGGATCCGTGCACACCACAACGTATGGAAGAGAAACATGTTGCTCAATAGTGCAATAATGTGACTAGTTTCTCGGCGATGCGGGCGAGTGAACGTACTGTTAGCGAACAGACAACAGATTCTTCCTGTTCGTATAGTTGACCTTGCATGTTTTGAAGAAGCATGATATGGAAGAAACCCAGTAATAATACTGTACTGTAAATGTTTGACCTCAAATACTGTACGATTGTTTAGTAATCCTCAAATACGTTGGTAGTATAGTGGTTGGAATTTGGTAGGATGATGAGAGGAAGGGTGGGTGGCGAAGATGAGGTAGGAGGGGTGGCTCCCAGTGAAGAAGGGACAGGAGGGGTGGCTTTGAAGATGGGACAGGAGGGGTGGCTACTTTTAGGGCGGATGTTGGAGAAGATGCTGGTTGCACATATGATGAGAGTAACAACCATCGATAAATAATAATTTAATGATTTTATAAACCGTCTGATATAGACGGCTACGAGTATTTAATCGTATGCGATGTCGAGTGAACTATCTACGTAGGTGTGTGTTGTAATTAGGCGTCGGTCCTCATCAACGCCCGAAAAACTATTAAAACAGTTGTGTTTTTAAACTAAAGTTTTAAAAACGGAATGCTCAACTGTACTCGGGTACTCTTTAACACACAACCAATCTTCTACGATGTGAGCGAAATCGAAACAGCTGCCGGTTCCTACTTGGGTTTTTTTCTCTACAAAACAAAAGATTCACAACTACCTACAGCAACTCCTGTCTCGGCGAACCAGGTGGTTGCATTATAGCGACCGATAAATCGAATATAATGGTCATTTTCGCGGTTCAGTAGATCCAAGATCCAAACCTGTAATTGGTTTGAATTGGTTGCCGTTAAAACCCTACAAAACGTCAGGTGCATCGGTCTTGTTATCACAACGGCTAAACCCGGTAACAACTTCTTTTCTCTTTCTCAGTAATCATCACGGGTTTCTGATTGGAAATAATGATCGTAATGCGCTGCGCGTGCGACCGCTGTTTCAAAATGGTGGATGGGGGATATCAAGTGGGAAAGGAAAAGAACACACGTACGGTTCGATTGTTATTTCTTCATAGGATATTTCGACTACCGGTATTTTAAAGGGAACCGGAAATAGCAACAAAAATCAAGTGCTTTGTTACAAAAGGTATATTTTATTATTGCACTAATAATAATAAACTTATCCAAATAAATTTATCTCATATCTCACGATTTAATCAACGAAAAGGAACTCGACGTTTCGACTGCGTTCTGCTAGTAATTCTTCGTCATGGGATGCACGCAGCAGGATGCGTCCCCTTTCGTTGACTTTATCGTGACACAGGATAAAGTTTATTATTATATTTTATCACCACGATGAATAAACCTTCCCATTTACGTTGTTTTATTGCATTAGTATAACCCTGTTAATTTCAGTGAAACCATGATCTAAGCCATGACGAAGTCAGGTTATATGACTCCCATTGATCTTGCATGAACGTGCCCGATGTAGCTTGGTGAGCTGCGAGAAATCATCTATTTTTTACCTCTTCATGGAGAAATCAACATGGAAACGTGATGTTCAGATAGATACAATAATTATTACTCCTGTCGTCTCAAGGTTTCGATAAGTATGGCCTGTTCGTTATCAAGAAGTTGAAAAGAACCATTCTACCTCTATGTAGGCTCTATAGACAGCGTTATAACCTCTGTTATAACCACTGTGCTGAAAATGTACAATAGCAGACGGCCAAATCTAGGTTTTGAAAAGTGCATTTTCGCTCTTGGGGAACAATTTCCTTTCTCGTTATGGAGTTACCGCTCAGAAAGGTATTGGAATCCGCTTTGCCAACAATAAAAGCACGCTCGTGCGTGAAGCAAACCCCGCGCCCCGGAATACACAGCAAGTTGCCTCTTTGTTGTGTTCATAGGATTGCTTTGGCTTGATATTACTATATTCGGCAGGTGTGCTGTTCCATGGCCGAACTAAAAACTGCCGATTGTCGTCCAGGCGCGGCCTACCCGCTGCAGTTTTGGTATAATATCGTCCGTGCCTGAAGTGCCCATAATTTCGCCCAATTATAGTTGTTTTTTTAGTAACCGATTTAAAGGCGATTTTACTTTTAAAGAATCGATTGGTCAACGTTAAGCGCCGTTTTAGTGAATTGTAGCCGAGTTAAAGAAGATTATTTTTGGGGTTTTGGTGGCTTCCCTCTTCGAACATTGTTATTACAATATCTCTCATGTTTTGGTCATGTAATCTTAGACTCTTTGTGGCCAGTAAGCAATGAACCGAACAGTTACTTAACCAACTTGACGCAGATCTACGTGCAAATATTGATAAAATGTCCCTTTCGAGGGCCCCATCGATTGAGTATATGCAGTAATGTTTTTTTCTTCCCAAAGCTCCAGCGAACCGTGAATTATGCTGAACTATATCGTCAACTAAATTCGAAACCAGTGCATTCAACTTTGACACATTTTTCCTCTCGTTCCCGCTCTGTATTTTTTTATTTTTTTTGTACATAATAAATTGCACTTTCAACCCTCAAAATGTGTTTGTTGGATTAAAGTATTTATTTTTCCTGGGTGGAAATACGATGTGTTTCATTGTGAAGCAGAGCGTGTCCTGCCACGCGTAGGTTTGCCTTTAAAATATGGCGCGTCCCTCTTAAATGTTGAACTTGATGATGTAGGTTATCGTGTTGTTGTTATTGTTTGTTTCCATTATCCAAATGTCCCGTAAAGTGCACTTTGAATGTAATGTGTAAACACCTGTTTCCACTATTCGGATTTAAGTGCAGTGCTGAATTATAGTGCACATAACCCTCTATAATGTACACATACTGAAAATATAAAGATGAATTGTAGATAAAGAACGTGGGGAGTCAGTACAAGGTGGCGCAACGGTATACTTTTCTCGCCTTCACCTATTATGTTCGAGGTTCGAATCCGGGAACTGACGTGTGAATTGGGTTTTCGGTCCCTGCCTGATTTCGTGTGTTTTCCTTCCACCATTCAAAACTATAACTCTCACGATACAAATTGTATCAGCCCATGGCAGAGACCGTTGTGGTAGGGTTAAAACTGTGTCAACCAGCTTCGATTAACTGAAAGCACAAGAGGATAATGATGTAGCAGTAATAAGATTGCGTGTTGTTTTCTTCTTGATGTTCCCACATCTTTTACGTAAAATATAAATTCACATTTACACGTTTCACATGTGATATAAACAATAAAAGATTGTCAAATAAAATTCTTGTACTTATTTTGTGGTACTGTATGACATGTACATGTAGTAATTAATGTGTTGTGTTTCACATCGTGGATCCTGGTAAACGCGTACGCCACGCATCCACCCGTCCAGCCTTTAATGAGTTGATGGTCAGTTGATAAGCTTCTTGGGGCGTAAAGCCAATCACTGATGAGCCAAGAAGTTTGATCCCTCGCTCACTTGCCAAATCTGCCACCCTGGCTTCGATTACCTCCGGGGATGTGTAGGAAACATTTCGATAATGTGCTGTTTTAACCCTCCGTCATTGGCCCAGGTTTTATCTGTAAATGTGTTCACACCCCTTCGTTGGGATTCCTGTAACTGGATAGATTGTCCCCACGGCGTTGTTACTGTCTTTCTCGTTTGTTGGTTGATCAACTTTGGCTGACAAAGTTTCTTTAAGGCTTACACATTTCACGACTCCATCATGGCCGGAGTCATGTAATAATGTACCATCTTGGTAGGCCCTTGCACCGGTGACTTAATTCTCAACGGGTATATTTTCAACATTACATGCAATTTCCACATTGCCTTCGTGACTGAACGCCATCGCACGAACCCCCGGTAGTCCACCCGGTGTCGTTGCTCTTATTTTCGCGGCAATCTCTTGCCCGGTGGTGACGTCATCAGTTGCTATGGTTACATTGTAGTTGGTGGTGTACAGACAAGCTCAAATACCTTCAAGGAGAACGGGAATCATTGGTCTACTTCATTAATTAAAACACAACCAGTGAATATTGGTGAGAGAAATTAAGGCTAAATTATGTTTTGTTCAGCAAAAGAAAACCACACAGACAAATCGGACAGCAGATAATCGAATTAAAGATGCTTCAATTATGTTAAACGTTTTAGGAACAGTAGGTAAATGAATAATTTAGTACGACATTTACCTATTCGCCAAAGACTGCCGTTAGTAAGCATACCGGTGACAATGTTAGCCCCCACCCAAATGAAATTGATTCAGTATTATTCACAATACCGATTCTGTGTTTGATACCTGAGAGTCCATATCTCGACGAAGGTTGACTTCCGAGGTCGTAATTAAGACGTGTGTAGTCCATTCCATGATGACCTGTGAACCAGCCAATCTGCTTACGTCTTCGTACCAGATCCCTGTGCTGTGGAACGTCGGCACTGCCAAAAAGGAAGCAAGAAGTGCCGAGGACATCTCTGGTAAGAGTCGAGGCGATTTCTGGAATACGGAAATGATGTTCAATTTGAAATTTAGAACCTGCAGTGACGAACTGTCGCTAAGAGGAGGGTACTATTGCTCTCATATCAATGGGGTCTTGAGAGTATTTGGGCCTGCCCTGCCTGGAAAGCTGCCTGACTGTAAACAAGGAACCAGTTACATGAAATCCAGTTACAAAGGAAACCATGAATGGCGTCCGGGCATGTGGATGACCGATGACCGATGACCCACCTTTTGCAAGTTGACCGCATTCCTCTAAGCCAACGTCCCCAGACAGGGGGTAGATGGGGATTAGATCCACTGCCCCAAGTCTTGGATGGATTCCATTCTGATGTCCGAGATCTATCAGCCTCAATGCCTCTTTGCAAGCACGGCTGACACTGTCCACTAGGTGATGGGTGGGCCCGGCAATAGTTATAGAACGGAACGGTTGTAGTCAAAATCTGAGAATATATTTAGTACTGTTGATCTGCACCTTAGGCCTGTAAGATACAATGATTAATAAATGGTTCATATAGTCATAACCTACCACCAGGGTATCTTTCGTACCAATATAGTGTGTTTAAAGGGTATCGCATGCCTTGAGACAGTCAAGTGGTTGATACAGTCATAAGCCTACAACTAGGGTACAGTTACATGTATACCCTATACTACACAGGCCTGTGTTGTGTTTATCGAGAAGAGGTGGTTGATAATTATCCTGCCACTATGGTTTTAGACGTGTCATTTATAGGTAGGGACCAACATTCCAATTCGTGTAGTTACAACTGACAGAAACCTAGCCCAGGTATGTCACTGAGTGCTGAAGATGAGGAGTGTCTCTGTGTTGTGAATATACTCCCACTGAGAGATATTTTATTAACCCACCCCCCCCCCCCCCCCAATCTGGCAAGGAATCCCAGGTAAGCTGTAAACAATGAAAGTAACTAACTACCAATTAGTTTCTGGTATGAAGTGCACACTGGCAAAAAGGACGACAACGCTTCTGGGATATTTAATGTTCCACTTGAAGCCAGAAAACCATACCTGTCGCTTTATCTGATGAGGATATCTCATGACTTGTCGACACTGCTGCAGATGCTACAGCCTCTACCAAGGCAAGATTCTTTCCTTCTGAGATGTTCAGCCACACACAACACTACCACAGGGACTGCTATCACAGCGGTCCCTGTGATAGCGCGCGCTGTGTGTGTGGCGCTGTTTGGTGGCGCTGTTTGGTGGTGTGTATTGCGAT
>JAVCKS010006775.1:0-12067 GCA_032273685.1 Pteraster tesselatus
ACATCATCCATTGGTTCGTTCTTATCATTCCAAAATAATGTTATTGCAGGGTATACCACTGTAATGTTTTATGAACAAAATTTTGTGTTTGTAGCAGTTGGAAATATCATTACAAAATACGGTAAATATACGGTATAAGTAGATGGCGTCACTTTTGGAATGTGCCTTGAAGACTTGTCAATGATGAGCTATTATTTTACTATGCTCTCCGGTAAATTATTCCAATCGTTCGGTGAACGAACACACGACGAGTTATGGCAACAGGTATTATGCAGTTTTGAATTGTGGTGCAAGCGCCCCATCCTAATGGCTGGAGTAAATTTACTAAGCGAATTATTGCTATTTGAAATCGTACAGCTGATTACATATACGGGGCGGAAATAATTTCGTCTGTCTGATACGAGTGGAGTCCGATCAATTTCAGATAGAAGAATGTGATTGTTAAAATATTTATCTTAAAACAATGATTAGGCAATCAAAGCATGCAGGTCGTGCGTTCAGCTCCAGTTGAAAATCACGGTCAGAATAACGTATAATGGGGGATACCCGCCTGGACAAACGCTCGAAATGGGGTATGGACCCAACCCCACAGACGTACACACTCTTTGTTAACGATCACACGTTCAGGTCAGACATTACGCGCGTTCACATCAGACATTACGCGCGTTCACGTCAGACAATACGCGCGTTCACGTCAGACATTACGCGCGTTCACGTCAGACATTACGCACGCGACCATTAATATGAAACACTACATTTATAAGTTTTCTACCAATATTCGGTAAAATTAGGGCTGACAGTACTTAATAGTAAGACCGTCCCGTATAGTCGTATAGCACAGTGTCTCCAACTGTGACATTGGTCATGCATCTTATACTATATGAATAACAACATTATAAAGTAACTATGTGAACTACAAATAGATGACCGGTTTGATTTCAAAGTAAAAATTGAAATCAGGCTTTACGTCTTAATAAATGAACTACACGTGCTTAGAGTACAGAAACTAAACAGACTACTTTACAAATGATTAACTTTATTATAAATCGTTCATGCAGACCCCTTTGGCAAGTCAAGATGATGATCAAGTTTAGATGTGATAAAAGACTCAGTTGAGTAAAGACTGATATGTTTTCCCCGCTGTATGTTATTAGAACAACAAACATTGCGAGGATACAACTGGGTTTATTCTGCCCCTCCGTCTCATCTCGACTACAGAAGTAGTCGATGATATTTTCCTTGGACGGCGAGTTTACCGGATCGGTTACCGGATCGCTTACCGGATCGTATTTCAATGAATAAACTAGTTTTATTGTACGCCCGGCATGTTGGACGCCGTGCCGGCAATGATCTAGCGACTACATTATAAGCTTAAGTCAACCATCGGAGTAGCCAGAGGGATTGTGAATTAACAGGAATCGTGTTGGTTGTGATTACGCGTTAAGCAGCCAGGAAATTACTAGCTGAAAACAAAAATGTTATTTTTAAATATCTAGTTTCCATCCTCTTTATATTGAGGCCACCGTACAATGCTCACGAGTTGTAGCATGTAGTTTGGTTATGATAGTATTGAGTGCAATAGACTTTTCGTGATATTCATTGGTGAAGATCAATTTACGAACAAATGTCGGTAATCGGTTCGGCAGTTTGCGTTTGTCTATGTATTTCCTAGCTGGGTGTTTTGTCCAGATTGTGTGACGTCACCAGACCAATAATATTAAGGGCAGGGAATCTTGTTAGGTCGTAATTCACAAACGCTCATTTAAAACCTTTATAACACATGCTTCTTTTGGGTCACAGTACATCTTTCATGTCAGGTGCCTGGCTGACTAGCAGTCTACTCGTAGAATAATGGATCATTTTATTGAATGGTTGAAAGAGAGTTACAGCAGGAGCCAGTCTTGAAGGCTACACCCAAAATGGACACCAACTAATGGGATCTGTGAGTCCTTAATGTTGAGTTGTAGCGTTTCAGGCTTATAACGACTACGACTGGGAGTCGTCATGACTCCAAGTGTTGTTTCTCAGTCGTATCCGACTGGAACCGCCAATCGACTGCGTATCACTAGAGTTGCTTTGGTGTCGCTTGGGTTTAAGACTTAGAGGGAGACGTCGTGGATCTGTGTAATGTTTCTTAGTTGTAAATGACTGTGAATCTGTGTCTCAGTAATATCTAGTTGCCAATCAGTCTAATACGACTATGCGCCTAGGTGGTGTCATTTGAAATTCATTTTGCGTTTGAAATCAGCGCCAGGGTTGAAAATCGTTTCGCGTTTGAAAGTAGCATCGCGTTTAAAAATCACTTCGCGTTCGCCAGGATGAATAAAATGACTTCTAAATAAGAAATAAATTTGTCAAATCAAATACCGACCACTCCAAAAAAAATGTTTTCGCTGTTTCATACCAAAATAGTTCCTTCTCAAGAATACAGTATAAGTGCCGAAAATGTTCTTATTTCATAACTGATAAAACGAAAACACGAATACATCTTGAAGCGAGTATTAGTATATATAGTAGTTATAGTCTACGTGACGACGAGGATAGGTTTCACGTCTTCTACTCCCCCAAGATATGGAGTTACTCTCATCGTAACACAGATTAAAACACTTGACTGATATATGACAAATAAAGACAACTCGACAACAAGACAATATCTGACAACAGTAGGGCCCCTATGCCCTCCAGCAGAAGATGATATCAGGACTATTGATTCTCTAAATATCAATTTGACAAAAGGAGTACTCTTAAACACGACGAGTAGAATGGCAGTTAGAGTGGCTACACGACACGACGTGTTACAGAAGGACTTTGTGTGCTCGTCTTTTCAGGTGGAATCGGGCTACAAAATGAATTTATTACGGAGGCAAATGTACATTGTTAACAATGGACAAACGGGGGTAATGTAAAATATCATTAGGATTCGTTCCTGCACTCAAACGTATCAACACGTAGACCACGAAAAATACACATCGCCAAGGGCAGGCACGGCGGAACGTCTTCGGAAGTGGGAGGGAGGGGCGAAGCGAAAGAGGGCACCAATTTCTCGACAGACAAAATCCCATGGACAAGCTATACACAAGTCTCATTATTTTGTACATGTATAATGCACAGCAATAAGACAAAAGAGATCATTTTCAGGGCGCGTGGTATTTTTACAATAATTACAAACAATGTATGCGAGATAAAGCAACAACAAATCTATAATGATACTACTGTTTTAACCAACTGTTTCTTTGAAACTGAGGTCCCGATCTATTTTGTTTTGAGCTGATAAAAAAATACATATCACGGTATTTTCCCTGGCTTCATTCTTCAGAGTTATACTGGATTACAGTCATTTAAAAAACGCAAATACGTTGCGACAGGCGGCAAATTCCCGCGGCAAATTGGTGCCATTAACAATCAGGCTGGCCTGTGGAGCATAAAACAAGGAGCAGTTTAAAACAGCCCAACTAGTAAATGCATGTCTTCAAATTGCATCAATTTAGTTTGTGTCCGTGGTCAGAATTGGTACAATCGGTCTCGCATTAAGGGTGCGGTATAGTCGGCCACATTAGGGGCGAGGTGGCGCAACAGTACATTGTCTGTGACCTCAGTGGTTGACCTGGGTTCCAATCATCTGGATGTCAAAATGTGATTTCGTGTTTTGGGTCCCCACTTCTTACGTCTGAAGCTGTAATTTCTTCTGCACACAGACACTCGTAATATGCAAATAAACCTGCATAACTTAAGCTTTCCGTACAGACCTACGTGGTTAGGCCCCGCCCCAAAAAGAGTTTTCATTGCCTCTTTCCGACCGACCGAAAAAAAAACAATGAAATTTCCGCAATCAGCGAATTTATTTTCATAATATCGCGTGCGTCTCTCGTTTGTTCACGAAGCGCACGTTAAACAGACGAAGCCACGTAGTCTTGCTGAAAGACGTTTTTATTGATATATACTCCGTTTGGTGATTCGACGCGCGCATGATATACGGGGAGTTTGCGATCCGAGTGCATGCCTTATGCACTAAATAACTGGTACAATCTTGCAAAATGGACTAACATTTACGTAGAGCCGTCTGTCGATTGATCGCGTCGGTGAGATATTGTGCTAGTAAGCTAGACTACGAACCACGTCGCTTGCACGAAGCCGCAACCTATGGAGCTTACTGATCTCTATAGAACTGGATAGCACGTCTTCTATTGAAACCCGTGCGGTCACCTGAAGTCACCGATCCGCCATCTTACCGCTCCTATTTTCAACGGAAAGCGGAAAAATGTCGCGGCTAAGTCAGATCCCGGCCGGATACGTATGTTTTGTGCGTGGTAAGATGGCGGATAGGTGGCTTCAGTTTTTTATAAAGATCAGTTGTGGAGATACAAACGTTTAACAGTATACCTAATCTGTAGGTTCGCTCTATTGTCGTTTTTACTTCGTATTTAATTACACGATGCTAGCGTGATTGACGGACACTAATTCGGCAATATCACACCTCAGTGTAGCTGCCAGTACATGGTTATAATAAATACTATAATCCCACTATAATTATTTACCTTCTATAAGATCGCTTAATTCCGATACTACTGTTTGTACAGCGTTACAGGGGCAGGCACGTTATTAATAGCGTGAGCTTCTGATTCTGATAAGGCAGTGACGATAAGTCACTTCTTACCATTAGGATCGTTGATCTTATTGTGATAACTGAAGAGCTTAAAATCAACCAGCGGTAACAGCAGTCGTACCGTGATACGACCACGGTCGTGTTCTTGTAGCATACGGGAGCTAAAAGGCCCTTAAGGCGCCTTTGATGGTAACCGCTTGCAGGTAGATATTGGTTTGAATGTTTCATTCAACCGTTGTGACGGGCTTCGCACTAGATTGTTTCGTGGCGTCGGGCATTGTACAACTGGCTTACGACAATGCTTAAGCTTAAGTGACTCGAGGAACGTGGCGATTATTGCCGCCAGCGAAGACAAAATAAATCCGTCGGACAAGAAAATACTTTGTAACTATACTACTAGTGCATAATACCATTTGAAAGCGTATACCAAGGACAAACCTACCTAACTACCTAATTATTTCTCAGGGAAAAATAGGTCTAAAACGTTACATCTTTAACAGCAAGCTTTGGATCTATGTTTTTCAAAACTTTTCCAAGCGTCACGAACCCCGGGCCGTAATTACGTCAAACTGCACCCGTATATAGTGGGACGCCGCGGGGCTAATGATTGAGCCAAACGATGCTCCACTAGGCTCTATTGCTTGGTCTGATTGTAATCATATTTACATGATCATTATTAATGACGGACAACTTTGACTGCCGGAAATTTATATAATTAGACAGACGGCTATATCATTACTCATTTTGCGTGGCGGGAAAGATGTTCGATAATATAGGCTAATAGATCGAAATAATTATAAATCGGTTTCAATAAAGAGCTAGCTGGGAGGAAAATAGAAAGGAATTGAAAGATGACGAAGAAGTTAGTTTTAGAAGTAGGAAGAAAACCCCAGAAGGGAACTAAAAGAGGATGAAGACGTTGCAGAGGAAAAAATTGTAACTACAGTTGCGGTTTTAGTAGTGGGAAGAAACCAACAGATAACCCAGTGACTAGAGTTGATGAACAACTTACAGTTTTCGAACTGAGAGAGAACCACCAGAGAGTAGAAGATGTAGAACAAGTTACAGTATTAAGAAGTGGGAGGAAAACCACGGAGGAAACGTAAGATGAATTAGGCCTTATAGACAGATGGATGCGGTTAACCTTGCACTGAGTGAAAATAATATGCTTTGCATATTATTATCTCAGTTGTTGAAATTTATCCGAAGCGAACAATAACATCGACTTAGCTGTTTGCTGCTCCAGTTTTTTAACATCTTAAGAAGGTGGAATGACACAGCATTTGTAGAAGGAAAGGTCTGTTTGTATCCGTCTGTCATAATTCATGCTCATTGTTGATCTTTAGTAAGAATATATCAACGGAGGATTGGAGAAGAAAAGAGGAACCACAACGATTGTCCTTCACTGGCCAATAAGTAGATTATCACTAACTTGAAAGAAAAATTACTCGAGGTTATGATTTTAAGAGAACACATATGAAATTGATTTGGAGGTGAACGACTATCGTGAGCTGATACAATTTTGTCCACACCCAAGGGTCTGCATCATGAACTGTTACAGTTTGATTAGTAAACCACATGGGTCTGTATTGTGTTTTGATTTGTTATTATTTTTATTTTAGCATTGGCGCCACAATGGTTCCGCGCCACACGGGTCTGTACCACGAGGTAACTCGATTAGCCACAAGGGACTGTATCGTGATCTCAAACATGTCTGTCGGGTGTGGGTTCTATATGAGTGGGATGGAACCCGCCTTCAATATGAATTATAAACCCGATTCAAACGGCGGAACAGAATTTCCAATCCAGCAGTAAAAGGGAGAAAGCTCGGGTTGTCGTGAATATAGTGCGAGGAGTCTTATACTGTCTTAGTAAGTAAGCTTGTACGGGTATTTCATAGGTCGCGCACTTTTCGTAACTTCGTTTCGGCTGCTTAATCGCGGATGACAAGTGTAAATCGCTTTAACACCCGTAACACAAACATCGTAGTTGACAGAAGGTCACTCTTCAGCGCCGTACATTTGTTCTTGTTGAATTTGTATAGTATATCGGATTTAGAGATATTTAATGCCCCTTACAATGAATGACCGATGGATGTTTTGTAGGAATATGGCAGAGACATGGTTTCCGATAAGATTATGGAAGCGCTTCTCAATTCGCTCTCGGCCATTAGGCGTGTATGGGGCCCTAGACTGACTGGGAGTGTGGGGGTGGACACACTATAATTAGACCTAGTCTTACCCGGGTTCGAACAATATTATTTTGCACATTACATTTGTAATACTCTAAAAAAAAGAATAATTTGTTTTGCAAAATGTATGTACATTTAATTGAAACAATAAATTGTTTAAAACGTTAGGGGTAACGTTAGGAGTCAACCCGACTGTATCTCCACAGCAAATTATCTGGTAACCTTGCCGCCCAAATTTGCTGTAAATCCACACGATTATTTTGTACAGTAAACGTCGATTTAGCTATATCTAGCTCAACTACCTGCGACCAACCATCGTACCAAAGTGACGGTGTAGGCCTAATATGAGTATTTAGCTGGAAGGAATTTAGAAGAAATTTAGAAGAAAGTTTTAAAACCAAATCGTGATCATTGAGCAAATCTCCAAGCTAATTGTACCCCAGTTATTTTCTACTAGTATTACGGTACCCATTCCCATATTTACTTATTTAGAATTTAAAAAATAAATATAAATTTTAATAAAACCCGCGGCAAATCTCGAACAATTTCGCCCGAATGGATCTTCAAATTGCAGGAACTGTTCGCCTCGGTGAGGCGTGCTTTTTCCGCACACTGTGCATGTTAGCTGAAATGGACCATGTAATCTCGTCGCTGGTAATATAGGTTATTTCCTGAGGCAAACTTTAACTTAACAGTTCATTTTCTGAATATTTATTTTCTCAGAAATGTTATTTTCCAAGAGTAAGTTTATACAATAATTGTAATAAACTCCAACCACGTGAACTAATATCTAAACACCACAACATAAACTAGGACTTACTGCATGACCGCAAACCTGGGAGAAATCAAGCGGAACAGTCTGGCCTTCCCCACTGGATGGTTCCGGGTTCGCATCCATATGGTGCTCATCCCATGCAACCGTAACTTGTTCTGTATCTTACGATACATGTGGGTACCTTGTGGTGTATAAGCCGCACGGTATTACTGACCTCGCTGAATTTAACTCCCAGAGGGCGACCCATTAAGGAATGTCTTATTCCCTGTCTCAATGCTGCGTGTATGCTATGCGAGCATACACTCCTATTCTCCTAACGAATGGGGTTGTGTGCATGGGGTGAATAGCCAGACTGTATAATAATGCTTGTTCTGTTGGACGTCCAAACACGTTTAAAACAAAAATTCTGAATGGAATCTTGGATTTCAAAATACAAAAACGTCAAAGAATCGTGCGTCATGTACAGTGCGTGGCCGGCTAGCTATTATAGACTATCACCCATCATACATTTGTGTAGGCGTATCTCGTTTTTCCACATTTCAATGATCACACAGATTAAATTATGTACTTATATGTCAAAAATAAATCTTATTCTGATTAAATCGAGAATGAAATATTATTTCAGCTGTATTTGTACATCTTCAATTATGTAGTGTCCGATTCCACGTTAATAAATAGGTTTACATGTTGAACTTATAATTGGTGAGTTGGCCCCTTGATCAGCTCCAAAATTACATATTACATTTATTTTTACCGGACTTCTAAAACCACAGAAACCATCAGACCAATCAATCAAATTTTATAAATTAAAAACCAAACCGTTTCTGCATTTTCCGAATACACGGGGCTAAAATGCCTCAAGTTGAACGATATGAAGCGTGTATGAACTGGCAAATATGTCACTTTAAATTTATAGTATGCATCATTTATAAGAAAATTTAAAATTGAAATGAAATATGCAATTTTCTATATAGCTACAGGCGGGTTGCAGGGCGGTATTCGGCAGATGGACGGTGCGCGTAATTCAAAGGTCAACGTTATATTAATAAGAGAGGATTTTTATAAATTAGCAGTAAAGTCTAATAGACAAACAGCAATATTAACCAATGATTAGGAAAGGGCATTATAGGTGAAATTATTTGCTTATGTCTCGTTGAGTGGCTTCGTTGGCCAGGGGCTAAACATCTTGGTGCCGTATAGGGGTTGTAGATATAATGGGCCCGGTGGGTATAGGAGGATACGTTTAATTGAGACTTCATTGCCCAGGGGCCGGCTACACATCTGGGCCCTGTAGGGGTTGTAGGCAGGGCATGGTTGATTGAGGACGGTATGTTGAATCAGGGGCTCTACATCTGTGTACTGCAGGAATGTGTAACTCTTAGGTAGAGGTCTGATGGGGTTAGGAGGAGGGTATGTTAAATCGGACATTAATGCCCAGAGTAGTCGGACGCCATTTGCCAGGGCATTGGGATTCCCCGTTCTGATCAGTCCTTCCCGCCGGTAGATGGCGCAGTTTATTTAAGGAAACGCCCCTCTGGGTTTTTGTACACACCGTGCCCGGCATAGTTATGGGTATCGTACTGTTATATAGGTTGTAATTGTAGTGTGAGCCCTGATGTATTGAGGTTCATACGGCAGCTAACCCCTCGAATATTCTTCCTTTAGAACACGTTAACCCATCAGAACTGGGCCGCTATGAAGGAATGGTTTATTATACCACGGAATTAGGATGAGAGTAGACTACACGGCGCCACTTCTATTACGGACCTTGCGGCAATTGTTTCCTAAAGTCCAGTCAAATGACCTTATATGAGATATTCTTTGAACGCACAGGGCCACGTTTTACCACCACCCGCTATCAAAGCAATGTGCGTTCTAGGCACGCCAATCTACTGTAATCAGCTGCTAACACACATATTTCGGTATTTCGATGCTAGCCTCACATAGGATTACGAGTCGAACACGAGTCGAACACGAGTCGAACACGAATCGAACACGAGTCGAACACAAAACGAGCCTGAAGACGATTCGGAAGATGGGCCGGAAAAGGAGCAGAACACTCAAGCGGAACAAATGGCTTGTAATACACATTACAGATTCGGGTGGCCAAGTGGTGCGTTTTTCATCTGAGTGGTATATCATTACTATCGGTAGGAACCGGTTATTGAGCCCGTAGTGGTATTACGGGGGACGTAGTCAACACCAGCCAAACAACGAACAAAGGGTTGGTTTGAATGTTTGGAAAATGTGACAAATGGTGCTTACTTATTCATTCGCATTCCGGCCCTTAGAGGGTTGCGGTAGGATTTTTTGTTAGCCCCGAACGGGTGTTTGTATATCGTTCGCAGAAGACGTTATACGGTTTTAAAAGTAGAGGGTAAACCGCGGAGAAACCTGTGGAATATATACCCGCGAGGCCGATCAGGTATACGGGCCGACAACCCAACTCACAGTCGAGAGCCTCGGGACTCCAAGAATCCGGCAGCAACTGGCGAGGAACATATCGCTGTAGCACCTGACGCCCCCAAGAAAATGTGTAGATAGGGTTAATAACAACAGCCGTGGCTCCTATAGGACAGGCTGTAGTTGTACAGAAAGATGAGCAATTTAGTTGATAAGAATCGACTATATAGAAGCGGCGAGCGGCGCGTTCTAGCATTATATCAGTAATACGTGACGGCGCTATCTCAACATTTAACGTGACGGAAATGAAAGTTACGTCTATCTCACGGTGGAATCTTATTAAGAAGTGCACCCGTACCATTGATTGAATAATATTATGCGAAAATTACTCCTCGTACACAACTGCGTATAGATTTGACTGTTGTACGGTAAACGGACGTCTGTCGTGCAGTACCGTACCTATGTTTTGCTGCCAGGGTTTTTAAAATATTTTGCTGGTTTATTTTATACAAGAGATATGCATAACGTGTTAGGGTTTACTCACGGTTAATCGATTGGTTTTGGCGCTGCTTGCGAATTCACCATGACAACGATTAATGCTGATCATGCGATTTGGCCCGTGTCCATTTTTATTGTCAATTTTACACACTCCGTAGAGTTCCATGTATGCGGCGTTGATAGGGATTTCACAAGCTGGAACTGGCAGTTCCAAGAAGTTTCATTGTAGCTACGAACATTATGATCTCTGTTACTGATAAGTGATAGGGGTCGAGTCCCCATTATACATTATTTCCTATTCTATCATGTAATAAAGTATCGTTTGCTTCTGGCGGGTGTAGGTTATAATCACAGGGGACAATGCGTGGATTTAGGAAAATATGCCTCCCTAATGTCGCGTGTTCGCTAAACCAAACTCATTTCTAACACTGGGAAGTATGCTATAGAACTATGTAGAAGGTCAAAGTCAACCTGTTCGTATTTTCACAGCAAATTATCTGGTGAATTTGCTGTAAAATGGCATTATGTTGTAGAGCGAATTGGTACCCGACGGTAAAACCAAGAAATATCCCCCTACCTTCAGAGTACATGTATAACGGTGAGGTAACTCTCTCTTTCTCTCTACCTGTTTCACTCTATAACCGAGCGTATAACTCGTGTTTAACGATCGTTCTAGTTGCATATTAATGGGCAAACAACATAAGCCAGAAATAGTTTCCAACATTTTAGCTACAGATATTTGTCACGTATCCCCTACGATGCACCGCCTCAATGCCGAGCAACAGCCATTACGGTGTGTTTTAGTACGTGTTTACTTTAGCACCGCAGACCGACAAAATAAAACAGTTGTAAAATTACGTGGTTTATCGCACAGTGTAGATACGGCGGTTCGGACGCGTGTGTGTTACGTGTTGCTCGCACCCGCGCGCGGCGCAATTACAAGTGGCCAATTCGTCTAGTGTTTGTCGTGGCCCCTTCACTCTTACCAAGACGCATTTCGGCTATTAGCGCGTCGAGAGGCAACCACTAGAAAAAGGCTTTTAAGAAATTGATAAGAAATAGAGTGAGTGGGACGTGGGAGGCCTCGGGAAAATAACGAGGAGAATGGAAATCACGCTCTGATAATGTACGAAGGTCTACGCTGAATGGCAATGGCAGTATTGTTGCGTGTGTGGTCATACTGAGACAAAACGACGACTAGATGCGAGTAGTGGACAGGGCCGGATGATGATGGTATACCGGTACTTTAAGGAAACGGAGATTGGTATAGCAGTGTGACAAAGACGCAATTCCTTTATCGGAGGTTAAATACACTTCTCTACTAGAAATACAATAGGTATCAAAGCATAACAGAGAACAATAGTATTACATTGGGAAACTTTAACTGGAACCGAAATATATAGTTTGTAATCCCCACCTGTATCGATTCGCAACATTCTAAACCTATAAATACGATTGAGATAACTTCATTATCAACGTATTGTGTTTTACGTTTGTCATTGTTATAACACTAGTTACAAGATTATACCCCTACCTGGTTTCGAACCACTTGCCAATTGTTTGCTATTATAGTACAGTCTCCTTTACCACTACCGGT